>JACCIX010001416.1:0-103077 GCA_025506515.1 Flaveria trinervia
ATAATACTTCGTTCATTCATTCATTCGTTATCATAACACGTAAAGCCATAGGAAAGATAATCATACATCATCACAAGGAACATAAACATATCATTCATACATCATCATGCAGGGCATCATACATACATAACATACATCATGCATTACCATGCAACATCATCATCATCATCATGATGCATAAGCGCATAACATTATATGCCTATCATACCATCTATGACCTCATAAGTCAACATTCACAACTCCTACGAATCTCCTAGGTCAAGCCTGCATGACCTCATTTTCAAAAAAAGTCAGAATTTTACTAAGTGTTCATCTGCATTTACAATAGTTCATCCGCATTCACTCACTTCTTCCGCATTGACTTACTTTAGTCATCCGTATTTCCATACTTAGTCAAATGCTCATCCGCATTGACTTACTTGCTCATCCGCATTTCCATACTTAGTCAAATACTCATCTGCATTGACTTACTTGCTAATCCGCATTTCCTTACTTAGTCAAATCCTCATCCACATTGACTTACTTGCTCATCTGCATTTTCAGCACTTAGTCAATGCTCATCCGCATTGACTCACTTGCTCATCCGCATTTGCAGCACTTAGTGAAATGCTCATCCGCACCGACTTACTTGCTCATCCGCATTTGCAGCACGTAGTCAAATGCTCATCCGCATTGACTTACTTGCTCATCCATCCGCATTTGCAGCACTTAGTCAAATGCTCATCCGCATTGACTTACTTGCTCATCCACATTTGTAGCACTTAGTCAAATGCTCATCCGCATTGACTTACATGCTCATCCACATTTGCAGCACATAGTCAAATTTAGGAATTTATCAAGTGGATCTAAGACATCATTTTGAATTTCCATACATCATTCATCATGTTCTAAGCTTAATTCTTACCCTCTAAGCCTTACAAACACAATCATACATCATCAAGCATGAACATAGTCACACATCATATCATGACATCATCATACACGCATTCAAACATACGGATCCGAAACCTAGTTCAATGAAAACATACGTTCATGCATTTCCAGCCCCAAAAGCAGTTAACAACCAGTAAAAGAGGGGTCCTAGAATTCACCTTTGCAACTTTTAAGTATGGCTTCCTCCAAACTCATTTGCAAATTGAATTCAACTGCTAGAACCCACTAAAAACATACCCCAGACACATACAAACACACATAAGCATAAACCCGAGGATAAGACCAGTCAAGAACAACATAAAAGCATGAATTCTTACCTTGATTTCGAACTCTTCCTGTTCTTTCTTCAAAACCGAGAACTTGCTGCTCTTCTTTCTCTAAAACCTGAAATCAGAGGTGCATGTGACATATGTGTAGGATTCTGTGTACCCAAGACACTTAGGATATTGATGTGGTTAGTACGTTATGATCCAAGTCGGGTTATACCCAATAACAAGCTTAGCAGACACCAATTAAATATTTAGTTCATGATATGATCATGCAATTAAATATTAACACCAATTAGAAAATGGGTTTTCTAAATAAGTTGCGTGTGAGAGGGAACAACTTATTAGGATATTTTGTTCAATAATATTATTTGAAGTGTTATTTAAATTAGTTAGATGACACCAAATAATAATGAGGATTTACAACTTATAAATTAAATGGTTAATTGTATAAGTATGTATATATATATATATATAACTTGTACATACAATTTATTTAGTGGTTGTATGTCTAGTTAACAAGACAACTTAATGTGTGATAAAATTTTGAGAGGGAAAGGGTTTTAAAACCCCATTTTCGGCCGCCCCCTCCTAATACCTTTTGACCAATCTTGCTTTGGAACAAGATACATTAACTTGTCTTGAACTCTCCACTCTCTCAACCTCTCACATAACATGCAATAGAAAGAAAAGTACTTCTTCTTCTCTCTTCCATTCGGCCGGCAGCAAAGAAAGGGGAGTTTTAGAAGTGTTTTGGGTGTGTTCTACCTAACAAGAAAGGTGTTTAGCAAAGAGCTTGGGGTATACAAGCTTGAGGGTTTCTTCCTTGGAGCCTTGGCCAAGATTTGAAGCATCAAAAGCCCATTTTTGGTCGATTATATTGCTGCTGAAAGGTAGTTATCACAGCTCTATGTAGCTGTGATTTTATGTTGTTTTACATTTGCTTATAGCTTGTTCATTCACATATTAAAGATCCTATTGTTTTGGGTTTTGTTTTCATCTTAAAACAACATTTAGAACACGAAATTTACAGATTATAAACATGTTATAATCCTCAACATCCGCTGCGTTTTCTGAAAGTTTAAAAGGTTAAACTATGTTTTTGTGTTTTAACAAACCCATCAATGGCATCAAGAGCCGGTTATGTGGATGACTTGCTTGTTTTATCCTTTGAAATTGGTTTTAAAGGATGGTTTTAGACTTGTTATAGGCTGTTTTGGGCTGCTATATTATGTTTTGTTGAATCCCCAACTTTCAAGGTTACATTACACATGCTTGTGATTAAACCTTGAAAGATATGTATGTTGATATGTTGATTGTTTGGACAATATTTAAAACCAAAAATTTCAGTTTATGTTGGCTGAAATTTGAAGGTTTTAAGTGGGGTTTCATTATATTTTTTGATGATTTGATCATTGGATGTTTTAGTGCATAACCTAGCCATTGACCTTGTGTTTGTTTGGATGTTTGTGATGGTTGTATTGATTCATTCAATTGGGTTGTATCTTTTGTTCTTTGTGCTTTGTTTCATATGTAATTTATTTATTATTGGGTTGTAATAAATAGATTAGGTGTATTTTCATTTTACTAGATATCTTGTATTAGGACTTTATATCTTGTAATATGAAGACATACACTTTGGAAGCACAAAGGAAGGTCATAAGAGAAACATGGAGCATTTTGGATGCGGTTTCAAGTGGGAGACTTTTGGAAGTCTTCAATATGCTTTGTTTGTGACCCTTAGGAATGTCCTATGGACCACACTTGTGATGGCAAGCAAGTGTGGACCACTTTAGATGCTATGGTTATGCACATATGCACATATAGTTGTTTATGTTTGGTTGATATTTGAATATTCATAACAAACTTAACAAGCTGAAACATTGATGGTTCTTAAAGGTTAATAAAAGGTTATTAAAATGATTTAATGATTTTAAAGATTAAAATAGGTTTTATCAAAGAACCATAGGGTACCTTGTATTTGAAAGCATGCAAATACAAGTACATAGAGTTTTCTAAACTCGGATTATGGAACCTCTAAGCTTTTTTTCAAACAAGTTTAACACCGTCCTTTTGCACAACACTTAAGTCATTTGGAAACTCTTAATGGGATAAAGGTCACCTAACCATTTTTGAGGGAACTTGTGACTTAAGGTGGGAATACCACATTGGTGGGATAAAGGTCACCTAACCACTTATGTTGGTAAACTCACATGTGTGTGCAAGTAGGGTAACTTGATTTGCAAACCATGTTAAATGGATCACCTACAATATGGTTTCCAAATGGTGTTGATGGGATTTACATGCCGACTTTACATATGATGTTTCAAGTCGATCCCATATTTCTAGAAGTTGCAAGTGGTTGCAATCGTCAAACGTTGACCACCTTATTAATTTAAAACGTGGGATAAAGGTCACCTAACCACAATTTAAATGTAATGTTGGGTTCTAGATTTTAATATAAAAGAACTTAAAAGTCATTTATTATTAAAATTACAATATCGAAAATACTAAAACAAAACTTTGTTAAAATTTGTAGATGGCCTCAAATAATGATAATTCCGATAACTCATCCGCGTCCAACCAATCTCTACGAGCGATCCTCCAAAAGGAACGTCTAAATCATAACAACTTCATCGATTGGTATCGAAACTTGAGAATCGTTCTCAAGCAAGAAAGAAGATCGTATATTTTAGACGACCCTATCCCCGATCAACCTAGCGAGGATGATGAGGAGGCCTATAACGATTGGCTAAAATACACTGAGGACTCCGTCCAAGTGTCTTGTCTCATGCTAGCGAGCATGACTCCGGATCTCCAGAAGGAGTATGAACATCACGGAGCTTACGACATGATTGCCCAGCTGAAGGAAACGTTCCAACAGCAAGCTAGGGTTGAGCGCTTCGAAACGGTTCGAGCACTCCATGCATGTCGTATGGACGACAACCAATCTGTTTCATCTTATGTACTTAAGATGAAAAGTCACATTGACCGCCTCGAAAGGCTTAATTGTCCCGTCTCGAAAGAATTGGCCACGGATTTGATCCTAAATGGCCTTACCAAGAGGTTCGAGACATTCGTGTTGAACTACAACATGAATGCTTGGGACAAAAGCATTGGTGAGCTTCACTCAATGCTCAAAACGGCCGAGGCGGCCATGGGTAAAAGGGTTTTACCCGTTCTTACCATCAATGAAGGTGGGAACAATAAAAGGCCTCGTCCCGCACCCAAGGCAAAGGTTGCCAAGGGTGAGGGACCCGCTTGGGGAAAAGGGAAAGGGGTGGCAAGGGTGCCACCCAAACCACAAGAGAAAAGGCAAAAGGTTGCTACTAATGACCCATGCTTCAAGTGTGGGGAGATTGGACATTGGGCAAGGAATTAACCCGTCCATCTCCAAGAGTTGAAAGCGAAGAGGGATGCCGGGCAAACCTCAGGTACAATATACATGATTCATATTGATCTTAATGTAACTTCTAACACATGGGTATTGGATACCGGATGTGGAACTCATATTTGCAATTTGTTGCAGGGGTTCACAAGAAGTAGGGACTTCAATCAAGGGGATGTTAGCCTCTTCATGGGCAATGGAACTAAAGTCTTAGTTGAAGCTCGTGGGGATTACATCCTAAAACTTCCAAATGGCTTGGATGTTATTTTGAAGAATGTTTTGTATGCTCCTAGTTTGACTAGGAACATTATTTCTGTATCCCAATTAAGACATAATGATTATGTACTATCCTTTATTGAAAATGATATTCATGTTTCTTTAAATGGTATGTTCTATTTTAAAGCTATTCCCATTAATGGTATTTATGAATTGGTTCATGAAAATACTTTAAATAGTTCACTGTACCAAACTAACACCAAGAAGCTCAAGTTGGACTTGAGTGATACCTATCTTTGGCATTGTCGTCTTGGTCATATAAACAAGAAACGTTTACAAACACTTCAAAAGAATGGTCTTTTAAAAACAAATGAATGTGATTCATTTGATGTTTGTGAATCTTGTTTACAAGGAAAGATGACTAAGGCACCCTTTAGTGGTACTAATGAAAGGGCAAATGATTTATTAGGAATCATACATTCGGATGTATGTGGTCCTTTTAAGCCAATGACTAGGAATGGTGAAAGATACTTCATTACCTTTACCGACGATTATAGTCGCTATGGGTATGTGTACTTATTAAGGCACAAAGATGAAGCTTTTGAAATGTTCAAAATCTTCAAGAATGAAGTAGAAAATCAACTCAACAAGTCGATTAAAATTCTCCGTACCGATAGAGGAGGTGAATACCTTAGTGATGCTTTTCAAGATCATCTTAAGAGTTGTGGGATTGTCTCACAACTCACTCCACCTGGAACACCACAACACAATGGTGTGTCTGAGAGGAGGAATCGAACCTTATTAGATATGGTCCGATCTATGATGGCTAGAAGCTCATTACCTCTATCATTTTGGGGTTTCGCTCTGCTCTCCGCGGCCCGCATTCTAAATATGGCCCCAACCAAAAAGGTGGAAAGGACACCTTTTGAGATATGGCATGGAAGGGTTCCATCCCTATCATACTTAAGGGTTGGGGTTGTGAGGCTTATGTTAAGACTCCCACCCCAAACAAATTGGAAGTCCGATCCACCAAGTGTATCTTTGTTGGATATCCTAGAGATTCTATGGGATATTATTTCTATGATCCACTGGAAGAAAAGGTGTTTGTTGCCAGAAAGGGTGAGTTCTTAGAAGCAAAGTTCCTTATGGAAGGAGCTGGCACTAGAACAGTGGATCTTGAAGAGGATCAAGAACCACAACCCAATGCACGGTTGGTTGAAACTAGCACTCAACATGAGTATGTTGAGTATGATCAAGGGGTTGATCAATACACACAAGATGTTCGCAGAAGTGGTAGAACTAGTAATCCACCTGAAAGATACGGATTTTTCGTGGATGGGTGCTATGTGGTAGATTCAGACGAACCAACCACATACCATAATGCAGTGTCCAATTCGGATTGTGACAAATGGCTTGAAGCCATGAACGCTGAGATGCAATCCATGTATGACAATCAAGTTTGGGAACTTGTTGAACCACCTCTTAACTCCAAGATAGTTGGAAGCAAGTGGGTTTTCAAGAAGAAAACCGATATGCATGGAAACTTGGATACTTATAAAGCTAGACTTGTAGCAAAGGGTTTCACTCAAACTCAAGGGGTTGATTATGATGAAACTTTCTCACCTGTTGCGATGCTAAAGTCTATAAGGATATTGTTTGCCATAGCTGCTCATTATGATTATGAGATTTGGCAAATGGATGTCAAAACGGCTTTCCTAAATGGATATCTTGAGGAAGATGTCTATATGGTTCAGCCTGAAGGTTTTGTCGATCCAAAACATCCTAATAAAGCATGCAAGTTAAAGAAATCAATCTATGGATTGAAACAAGCATCGAGAAGCTGGAATCACCGTTTTGATGAGGAAGTAAAGAAATTTGGCTTCATAAAAACGCGCTGATGAGGCCTGTGTGTATAAGAAGGCTAGTGGGAGCACAATAACTTTCCTAGTATTATATGTTGATGACATACTACTATTTGGAAATGACATTCCAGCCTTGGAAGGTGTAAAAACCTGGCTTGGAAGTTGTTTTTCCATTAAGGATCTTGGTGAAGCCGCCTATATTCTGGGAATAAAGATCTATAGGGATAGATCAAGGCGGTTGATTGGTTTGAATCAAAGTGCATACATTGATAAAATCTTGAAAAGGTTCAAGATGGAAAACTCTAAGAAAGGTACCGTACCTATTCAAAGAGGAACGATATTGAGTACGACTCAATGTCCAAGCTCAAAGGATGAGCAAGATAAAATGAAGGCAATCCCATATGCATCTGCTATTGGATCCATCATGTATGCAATGATATGCACTCGACCGGACGTGTCATGCGCCTTGAGCATGACAAGCCGTTACCAGCAGAATCCTGGAAACAGTCATTGGATGGCTGTCAAGAACATACTTAAATACCTAAGGAGGACAAGAGATATGTTCCTGATCTATGGATCTGGTGACGAGGAGCTCGTTGTAAAAGGTTACACGGATGCGAGTTTCCAAACCGATCGTGACGATTCACGGTCACAATCGGGATACATTTTCATTCTGAATGGAGGAGCTGTCTCTTGGAAGAGCTCCAAGCAGGATGTGGTGGCTCTATCAACTACAGAATCAGAATACGTCGCCGCCTCATTGGCAGCTCAAGAAGCTGCATGGTTGAAGAAATTCATTGCCGATCTAGGGGTTGTTCCTTCCATTCAGGAACCCCTAGAGATCTTTTGTGACAACGAGGGTGCGATTGCTCAAATCAAGGAACCCCGTGCTCATCAAAAGACTAGGCACATTGAGCGGAGATTCAACTACATACGAGATGAAGTTGAAAAGGGAAAGATATGTATTCGCAAAGTTCACACGGATCAAAACATTGCAGATCCTCTCACGAAGCTCCTTGAAAAGGCAAAGCATGAAGGTCATACTTGCGCCATGGGACTTCGATATTCTAGTGATTGGACTTGATCTGTAAATTTTGTATTTGGATATGTGGAACTCTTTATTATTTGAATAAAATTATTTGGTTATAATGTTTCAATTAATGTTCCAAATTAGCATGTTTAATCCATGAGTAAATTGTTTACTCTAAATGTCCGTAGTCAATCAGACTTGTGGGAACAAGCATTGAGGATAAGGCTATTTTGAACTTGGATTGGTTGATATTCATAAGGATGAATATGGAGCAATGGGTTGCTACCAAGGTTCACAGATATTTGTGGGATACAAATATTGGACTAACCCGCATCTCAAATTTTACAACATGGAATCTAATTGATTGATCATAAGTAAATTTGAGTAAAGGCGAATATCATTTGGTATCCTCCGACCTGAGATACATATTGGTTTTTGATATTCACCAAGTGTCATACCTTGAGCTAATTCTTCACTGTCCTGAAATAGTGGGCAGTACATAAGGATAGGTTCAGGTATAACACGAGGTGTTTGTGAGAAACGTATGTAGTCAAGATGGAATTTGCTCCTCTTATTCGTTGAGAGTTAGATGTCTAAGGCCTGATTAAGTTAAATCAACAAGGAATGATCATTCTGTGTTCTTGGATTTAACATGACATCTGTAACAAAAGGATAGATGATTGATTCACCTAAATCATTTCAAGTAGGGTACTTGAAAGGGATGATGTTATTGAATGGCTATAAGTCATGCGTATTAAGGGTAGTAAACCGTTGTTAGGCGGTATTTACTGCTTGCATCAATCTTCTATGAATCTTGGGCAAGTGGGAGGTTGTAGGATTCTGTGTGCCCAAGACACTTAGGATATTGATGTGGTTAGTACGTTATGATCCAAGTCGGGTTATACCCAATAACAAGCTTAGCAGACACCAATTAAATATTTAGTTCATGATATGATCATGCAATTAAATATTAACACCAATTTAGAAAATGGGTTTTCTAAATAAGTTGCGTGTGAGGGAACAACTTATTAGGATATTTTGTTCAATAATATTATTTGAAGTGTTATTTAAATTAGTTAGATGACACCAAATAATAATGAGGATTTACAACTTATAAATTAAATGGTTAATTGTATAAGTATGTATATATATATATAACTTGTACATACAATTTATTTAGTGGTTGTATGTCTAGTTAACAAGACAACTTAATGTGTGATAAAATTTTGAGAGGGAAAGGGTTTTAAAACCCCATTTTCGGCCGCCCCCTCCTAATACCTTTTGACCAATCTTGCTTTGGAACAAGATACATTAACTTGTCTTGAACTCTCCACTCTCTCAACCTCTCACATAACATGCAATAGAAAGAAAAGTACTTCTTCTTCTTCTCTCTTCCATTCGGCCAGGCAGCAAAGAAAGGGGAGTTTTAGAAGTGTTTTGGGTGTGTTCTACCTAACAAGAAAGGTGTTTAGCAAAGAGCTTGGGGTATACAAGCTTGAGGGTTTCTTCCTTGGAGCCTTGGCCAAGATTTGAAGCATCAAAAGCCCATTTTTGGTCGATTATATTGCTGCTGAAAGGTAGTTATCACAGCTCTATGTAGCTGTGATTTTATGTTGTTTTACATTTGCTTATAGCTTGTTCATTCACATATTAAAGATCCTATTGTTTTGGGTTTTGTTTTCATCTTAAAACAACATTTAGAACACGAAATTTACAGATTATAAACATGTTATAATCCTCAACATCCGCTGCGTTTTCTGAAAGTTTAAAAGGTTAAACTATGTTTTTGTGTTTTAACAAACCCATCAATATGGGCGGCCATACCGCTTTTTGGCACCCACTTTTCAAACATTTTGTACTTTTGGACACTTTTCACCCCTAGACTTGGGTTTTATTCCTTCTTGTACTTTTCTTTCACTTTATTCGTTCTTTTCTTTGACTTTAAAATAACCGGGTATTACACAATAGTAGCAACCGAACCTACATGAGTCCCCTCCATATTAGGGGACTCATCTCAGTTGGATTTTGCTAATAGGGGATAAGATAAGAGATCCCTGTAGGCTTTGTTGATCCTTAAGAAGGTGATATGGATCAACTTCATTTCCATGAAGAGCATAATGTCCTTATCAGTTCTTGTCAATGGTCAGTAAAGGATACAGAAGTTATACCTAATGACCTGGGACTTTGCTCATGTCTATTGGCATTGAGCCTATGTTGGGGCTATCCTTTTTGGCTTTTCAAGGGAGTATAGAGACTCACCCTAAGGGCTTTCAGCTTTGGTTTTAGGCTTATGGGATTGAGACTAAGGAAACTTAAACCCCATATTGAGGTCATTGGTGAAGGACGGTGAGACCTCAAAGTGAGTGGGAGCCATGATTCCACTGTAGTCTTTTTGGATTGAATAGGAAGGGCTTGCTCAATCAAAGTAGATTGAACAAGGGTTTTGAGGAATCTATAATATGTGTATTTAATGAGGTGAGAAGGTAAGGTTGGCAATATGAAGGTGGTTGCTGGTGTGGGTTCATCACCTGTGGGGTTAACAGGGATGTCACCAGGAACTATGCGCTCAATCAAACCTAGAAGAGGAGGAGTGTCTTATAGGGAAGTTGGTAGAAATCCTCTTCAGAATCTTGAAGATGGCTGACTTCTTGTGAGGGACTGGTAGAGAAGCCACATAGACAAGCTTGCTCTGGTCCAACTCACAGTTGATAAAGTGCTGGATGAACTTGGGATACTTGTAAAACGTTTCCCTTTGAAGGTTACCCATCAAATTGGTCAGCGCGAATCTTGAGTAGTTAAAGCGAAGGCCTTTTACCAACCCATGAACTAGACAGCCTAGCTCATATGGGATTTGATCCCATCCCCCCGACTTGTTTAACAAGTAGTGAAGGACAATGTGCAACAAGAACTTCCACTGGTATGAGAAGTTAAATTTTATAGATAGTGGTCCTGCTGACATCACTGCATATCCCATTAAGGTATATGTTTCGTCAACCTCAGTATTGGGGAACTCCTTTGGTGAACCTTCATCATTAAGCTCGAGATGCTCCCTAAGGAGCTGTTTAGATATGATCAACTCTTGGTCACAAATGTTGGACCGCAAAATCCTAACCCCATTTTGGGTTATAATCTATGCATTCCCCCAAAAATCAGCCACGTGGTTTGAATACACGGTGGGGTTTATAGTTAGGGTTGTGAAGTAAGTGGATTGGGTAAAAAATGAGATGATTTACAAGAAGTTAGCATCCATGGACGAATCCAAGAATGCGACTTGATTATGCTGGGGTTAAGCACCATTGAGAAAGAAGCAGAGAAATGAGCTAGATTTGGGTAAATTGGAGATGAAGAAAGCTTTGGGTAGTGAAATTGGTAAATATAATAAAATGGGTAAGTCGAACTATTTAAATGGGTGGAAGTGGCGGATGGATAAGGTGAAGTGATGGTTTGGGTATGATGTGACAAGGGCGTAAGGTTAAATCCATTTAAAATATTCTGACATCATTAAGAAAATCTTTTACTTTTTATTGTTGTTGGGCCCAAAGATTTCTGTTACACAGTAAGGTCTTCTTCCGAGTATAAGAGATTTCTGAAGGTAATCTTCTTCTGAAGCCAACATAACCTCCAAAGGTAATTTCTTACTTCCAAGAGTAAAGTGCTTTTCAAATGAAGAATTTATAGCTTCGAAAGCATATCTGATAAGTTTTCAATTGCTTCTTTCGAGACTAAAAACTCTTCAGAGAAGAAGATTTCCCTTGGAGAAGTTTTTCTTCGGAAGATATGTGAAACATCAGAGGAACTTCAGAGGAAACCTTTTGTAATAGGGCTTACATTGTTTTGACAAAAGGCATTGCATATTTAAAAATGTTTTCAAAGGAGATAGACTAATCAATGTTTATCATCTTAATAGCTGTAATGAGATACTTAAATTTTTGTTTATCAAAGACTTTGGTAAACAAATCAACAAATTATTCATTTGAATCAACTTTGATTAGTTTAATCAGATGTTTCTCATGAATATCTCTTATGAAATGATACATGATGTCGATTTGCTTTGTTTTGGAGTGCTTTATAGGATTTTTAGTAATGGAGATAGCACTATTGTTGTCAATGTGGATAGGAGAGCTCATGAAGTTGAATCCATAGTCTAGCATCTGATTATGAATCCACAACAGTTGAGCCCAACAACTTGCAACAACAATGTATTCATCTTTAATAGTAGATGTAAAGACACATGATAGCTTCTTGCATTGCATTGAGATGATCCTTCTACCATGAAATTGACATCCTCTTGATGTTGATTTCTTGTTAAAGTCTCAGCCACCATAGTCACTATTAGAATAACCATATAGATTAAAATTGCTGCTCCTTGGATACCAAAAACCTAGTTTAAGTGCTCCTTTAAGGTATCTAAGGATTCTCTTAGCAACAACTAGGTGAGACACCTTTGGAGCAGCCTGATATCTTGCACAAATGCATGTTGCAAACATATATCATGTCTACTTGTAGTGAGATACATCAGAGACCTGATGATTGTCCTAAATTGATGTTGATCAGTATCCCCTCCCTCAGAGTCAGGTCAATGATTGTGGTTTCTAGGTATGGGTGTCTTGGCTGGCTAACAGTTCTTTATATTAAACCTTTCTAAGATGTCAACACATACTTAGATTGATTGATAAAGAACCCTTCCTTGATCGGCTTTACCTAAATTCTAGGAAAAAGTCCATCTTTCCTATGAAACTCATCTCAAATTTCTTCTTCATGATGCTCTCAAAGTCTCTACACATTTGGTCATTTGAGGAACCAAATATGATGTCATCAACATAGACTTGGACGAGCAAAATATCTTTCCTAGACTTCTGTATGAAAAAAGTCTTGTCAATGGTTCCACTAGTGTAGCCATTCTTCAGGAGAAATTGAGACAAAGTCTCATACCACAACCTAGGTGCTTGGTGCAGCCCATAAAGAGCTCTATCCAACTTGCATACATAGTTGGGGTGTTGTGGATCTTCAAATCATGGAGGTTGACACACATAGACTTCCCTATCTATATCCTTATATTAAAAGGCACACCTGACATCAAGTTGGTAGACAATAAAATTCTTGGATGCAATATAAGCAAGAAAGATCCTCACTGCCTCAAGTCTTGCAACTGGTGCAAAGACATCAGTGTAATCAATTCCTTCCTCTAGGGTGTATCCTTGAAACCAATCTTGCCTTGTTCTTGATTATCAAGCCTTTATCATCTCTCTTATTTCTGAAAACCCATTTAGTGCCTATGGTTCTGGACTAGATAGTAGTGGAATAGGTTCCAAACCATTTGTCTTTTGAATTGAAGAAATTCCTCTTGCACTGACTAAACCCAGCTACTATCCTTTAAGGTGTCTTTTACTTTCTTGGGTTCCATCTGAGAAAAAAAAGCATGAGTACAGACAGACATTCCCATTGTGAGTTTGTCCCCTTGTTCTCACACCATCAAAGACTTCTCCTATGATGTTCTCAGCTGGATGAGTGTTATGAATCCTAAGTCAAGGAATCACCTCCAGTTGCGAAGATAGATCCAGGTTGGACATATTTTGCTTAGGAGCTTGAACACTTGAACCAACTATTGTTTCAAACTTATTCAATAAGGACTGATTGAATGAACATCATCATCATCTATTGGTTGTGAAGCAACATTAACGGTTTTATGTTCCTTCAAGATGCTACTTCCATCAGCTTGGTGTTGTGCAATGACACTGGATGAGTTTTAAGGCTCATAGGTGGACCATTGATTGTAGCTCCACTATCTCTTGAAATAGTCATACCATATGATCTTAAGGTAGTGGTAGCCTAATCTTTAGCTACTCTTGGAGAACTTGAACAAGGTCTGGATAACTCAAATAGTTGATCATCATCAGAATCACTTTGAGTACCTTTTCTAGGTAAAAAATTCTCACAAGATGGTTTAGAATAGCTAGGAAACAATTCTAAGTCAAAAATATGATGAGGGTCATTCCCCCTAACACAAGGTGTGTGCTCATTGACAATAATGTTGGATGATTCCTCAAATTGTTGATTTTTGATGTTATAAACTCTATAATAAATAGAGTTAGAGGTATATCCAACAAAGATAGCATCATCTTACTTTTCAGCAGATTTTGCAAAATTGTCTTTGGTGTTAAGTATGGTACACCTACTGCCAAAGGACCTTAGAAAGCCAATGATTGGTGGCCTCTTGTTCTATAGCTCATAAGGGGTCTTCCATGTGGCTTAGCTACAAGAACCCTATTCTACACATAGCATGTAGTGCTAACTGTCTCTTCTTAGAATGTTAGAGGCAACTTTAAATCAACTAACATGGTCCGAGCAGCCTCAATCAGTATCCTGTTCCTCCAATCAACAACACCATTTTGTTGAGGAGTTCTAGAAGCACTGTATTATCTGGCAATCTCTTTTGAGTTACAAAATAATTCAAGAACTTGATTCTTAAACTCAGTCCCCTGATCACTTCTAATTATCTTAACCTTGTGATCAGTTTGATTTTCAATTTTAAGAATAAAAACACTTTAATGTTTTAGTAGTTTCATCCTTAGTTCTTAAGAAGAAGACCCATGTAAATCTTGTGAAATCATCAACGATTACAAGGTAGTATGATTTTCTTCCAATGCTTATTATACTTGTGGGACCAAATAGATCCATGTACGATAAGTGTAATGGGGGTGGTGATAGAATTAACAAGTTTGGATTTAGGAGATGCCATGTGTTGCTTCCCTTTCAAGCATGCAACATAGTTATCTTTGTAGAAAAATCTCTTTTTAGGAAAACCATGTACCAAGTTATTTTTAACCAATTTATTCATGGTCTTAAAATTGACATGACATATACGTTTATGCCATAGTGTTGACTCATCACTATCAGCTTTGGAAAGAAAGCATGATACTTCACCTAGTGGGGAATCATTGTTCATATGTAGCTTGTACATATCCCCTTTCTTGGGAGATCTAAGAAGCACCAATTACTGAGGAATGGGTACATCGGGTTTCAGGATAATGCACTCATGTTCTATGAAAAGCATTGATGCTTCTAATCACAGGATTATTAAACACTTAACAAGTTATGTTCAAGCTGTTTGACAGAGTGTATTTTGTCAACTTTTAACATGTCGTTGGATACACCTCCTCTGACAGAAATGTATCAGCCTTACCTCCAAATTGAATAGGGTCTCTATCAAAATGTTGAATGTTTTAAAGGAGAGATCTATTCCTTGTCATATGCTTGGAGCATCCACTATCTACAATCCACACATTATTGTTCTTGTTATATGGATGTCCCTGCACATAACGTGAAAAAGTTAGTTTTTGTTGGAAACCAAAGCCTTATTGGCCTTGGTCTTTTCCAATAAGAGGATTTTATTAAACAAAAATGTATGCATGGGGTTTCAATGGGTGTTTGTGAAGAAGAGGCTTGGGCTGCAACATCTTCTTTGATCTTCCATTCCGTCTCTTGGTTTATCATTAAGGATGAGCTTGATGAAGCTTGAACAACAAGGCATTCTTTCGAATCTTCTTACTTTTGGAAGAAGCCTTCACCACCTTTTCTTCTGAAGCAGTCTTCTTCTGGGATGGTTTCAAGGGGACTATCTTGTTCTTTTGAGTCTTAACAGCTTTAACTTACAAGCCATTTTCACTTCGGAAGAAGGACTTTCTTCTAAAAGCAACCTGCTTTGGAAACAAGCTTCCCATTTTTCATCACTTGAACCATATGATAAGGTCCAAATGAGAAACCTTCCCTAACTCCTTCTCTTTTAACATTGTTTGCATAATGTGTGCTAGCAGGATTGTAATAACAATATTTGGCCATGTGGTTTTGCAGACCACACATTATGCAGGCAATGTTAGTCTTCTGGGAACTTAATGGCTATTGATTCTTGTTCTTCTGGTCTTCATCAAAAGTTCTTCCTTTTGTCTTCTAATCCTTTTGTTAGATAGGTGTGCTGGTACTACACACTTTTTCAGGATTAGAAGTTCCCACCAATCCAGCTGAGATAAATACACCCTTTTGTTTTGGGTCAATCTTCAACTTAGTTGAGCCATTTTCTTGGCAGTTTTTCTGGCTACCTTAGCCGGGCTTCTTCTTGCTTTAGTGGTTAGGGGTTGGTCATCACTAGTAAGAGGGGTTTGGTTTACTTGGTTCTTCCCTGTGGTGATATCCAAAGTTGTATCATTGTTTGAATCATGGGAAGGTGGGTTAGCAGATGGAACCTTTTGCTCTTCAGTACCATACCTTGGTTGTCTAATAGACTCATAAGAGTATGGTGGAGAAATTTCATTGGTTCCCAACCCACCTTTTTTGATAACAAAGTTTTAAGTGAGAGGATGATGCAAGAATGACTTGGAAGTTTTGCTCTGAGATAGCATGCTTCCTAGCTTGAGCCTCAGTTAGGACAAGCTGCGTTTGAGCCTTACTCAAGTTGGATATTAAATCCTTCATTTGAGTCTTGAAAGATGGAATGTTCATGTCTTAATAAGGACACAGTTTTCTCTAACCTATCAGCTTCCTTTGATAGTCAGTTTGAGCCCTATTAGAATCAGATTTTAAGATATTTAAAGATTCAATATCAGATATGAACATAACCTTAGCAATACAGGCTGGAGTACACATGTGTTTGTATACCTTGGCATCATCTGTATAGGGCATGAGTGCTTGAGCAAGAGTCACATCCTGTACCATGAAGCTCCAGTCAACTTCTTGAGCTACAACTGCTATTTTAGTTGACTTCCTAGTGGCTTTAGGTGTAGGGGGATGTGAGGACGTATGTGAGGTTCCCGGATTTGACTTGGGAGCCTTACATTCCTTGGCAAAGTGCCCAAGTTGGTTATAGTTTTAACATTTGGCCTTTGTTTTGTCAAACCCAACATGTTGTTTGTTGGGTTTTAAGGGAATTACCTTCTAGTTCTTTTGAAGAACTTCTTTGCTCGGTAATAGAGGCATTTGTTGGAGAATGTCCACATACTCTACATCATCTAGACTAAAGCACTCAAGATCATCAATACAATGCTGATGATCACTAGAGAACCCACTTCCTGTGACAAAGGCACATCTGTCCTGAAAAGAACCTCGTTGAGACCTTGGAGTCACAAGGAATGTGATGTAAGGTCTTGAAGAATAGGATGGCTACTGATATTATGTCAGGTACTACTGAGGTTGGGGGGTCCTGAGCCTTCGGCAACCATTAAAGCATTGCTAGTAGGAAGGATTGAAGGTTTGCTCATCTGATGGCCTTTCTTGTTGTCCATCTCTACATGGTATCCATCAAGGATGCCATATAGTTCAGTCATGGTAAAAGTGTTCAAATTTTCTATTCTCTGAAAGAAGTGATCTGCCCAAGACACATATTAAATTGATGTGGCTAGTGTGATATGATCCAAGTCGGGTCATACCCAATAACAAGCCAAACAAACACCAATAACTATTTGTCCGTTGATGTGATCATACGAATAAATATTAGCACCAATTTAGAAACCGGGTTTTCTAAAACATTGCTTTTGTAAATGACAGGATTATATATAGATAATTTGTTCATGAGAGATATTTGTTTCATTATTTAAATTAGTTAAACAATGACAAATAATAGTGTGTTATTGTTATAAAATTAAAAGGGGTTTAATTTTATAAAAACATAAGCATGAAAGTGTACATTTTATAAAATTGAAAATGAGAGGGAACTCCCCTTTGGGGAGTGAATTCGGCCGCCCCTAAGGGGCTCTGGGACTCTCCATTTTATGTGTTGTTCCAAGCAACCAAAAAGATTACACTCTTCCAAAAGAACACACCTTTCTCTCACACACACAAAGCAAAAGAAATTCTCTCATCTCTCTCTCTTGAACTCGATTTTAGGGCTGAAAACAAGTTCATTTTCAGCCTTCAAGCAGGGATTCTTGGCTGGAAATCGATTTGGAAGAGGGTTTCTTTTAAGTGGGTGCAACACAACCTAGCAAGTGGGTGTTTGAAGGAGCTTGGGGTATTACTTCTTGAGGATTGCTATTTGGAGTCTTGCCTTTAGGAACATCATCCTTCTCATCTCAAAAGAAAGCTTTGAAATGTAGTTTTCATTATCTTTCCTGCTTGTTTTGTTAGTTACTTGTTCATGCAAATAGATCCATTTTAAAGGGTTTTATCAACATAAAATGGTTTATGTAATCTTCTAACATGATGTTAAAATGATTATCTGCTGCGTTTTATGTTTAAAATGGTTAAATAACTTTGATAAACTTGTTAAAATCCTTTCAATGGCATCTAGAGCCGGTTGCATGGACACTAACTTCTTTAGATCCTTTTTGTGTCTTTTCTTGGGTTATTAGAAACCCTAGATATCAAGATTTAGCTTGGTTTCTCTTGATTCAAGTTGGTTAATCTTATATGCATTGAGATGGCCTGAATCGTGTGGTTTTAAATTTGTTAAAAATTGAAAAATCCAATTTTTTTCTTGAGGCTGCTGTTTCACAGCAGTGTATAAATTTTTTTTTTTGGATTTTTTAATTACACGAAACCATGCTTGAGTTGGCTGATTTCCTTTTTTAGATATGTTGTTTGGTTATGCATAACAAAGCCTTGACCTTGTGGATTGATTGATTGATTGTCATGTTTTATTCATTTGGTTATGTAATAATCTTATTATATGTTGAAAGTCTTGTTTTGTAATTTATTTATTCATTTGGTTTGTAACAAATAGATTAGGAGTTTTTCCTTTATTAGAAAATTGTATTAGGATACATATTTTGTAAGGATGCTCAAGATCAAGATTTGAAGAAAAGATGGACAAAGAGGATGCTTGAAGATGTGGATTCAAGTGGGAGTCGTTTTGCCATCCTTGTGTCATGTTCTTAACCCTTAGGACAAGACCTTTTGACACACTTGTTTTGGCTAACAAGTGTGGTCAATTTAGTACGCTTTGTTATGCATATGTGAATGGATTGTTTATGCTTGGTTGATTGCTTATGTTGATATTTGTTTTGAATATTTGAATATGATTAACAACCGTCTATTAAAACATGCTATAACAAGAAATTGGTTCTCTAATCATTAAGCACAAATAGAATGGTTTTATGAAAGGATTAATGATTTGTAAAATAAAATGGGTTTTATTTAAAAGAACAAATAGGGTACCATATGGTTGAATGCATACAATCATATGGTACATAGAGCTTTCTAAACTAAATCCCTTTTTGAAACAAGTTTAACACCATCCGTTTACACAACACTTAGGTTACTTGCAAACTCTTAGTGGGATAAAGGTCACCTAACCACTTTGAGGGAACTTGTAACTTGAGGTGAGAATACCATGTTTGTGGGATAAAGGTCACCTAACCACTTATGTAGTAAACTCACACATGTGTGTAAGTAGGACGACTTGATTTGTGAAATATATTGAATGTATCACCTAAAATATGTTTTACAAAGGTGTTGATGGGATAAACATGCCATTTCAAACATAAGATGTTCAAACGACCCCATACCATTAGAAGTTGCAATAGGTTGCAATTGTCATTCATGACTACCTTGTTAATTTAAATAATGGGATAAAGGTCACCTAACCAATATTTAAAAATAACGTTGGATTCTAAAAATATTATTTATTAATCGTCTATGAGACATAAAAGGGTATTAATAAATGAAATATTATTATATCAATGAATACTAAAATGGAACTTTGTAAAATCTTGTAGAGGGCCGACAACAACAACGCTAATAACGATGTACCAAACCAAAACAACCAATCTCTAAGGGCGATCCTTCAAAGGGATCGTCTAACACCTAACAACTTCATGGATTGGTACCGCAACTTGAGAATCGTTCTCAAGCAAGAAAAGCGGGCCTACATCCTTGATGATCCCATCCCCGATGAACCCAACGAGGAGGATGAAGGGGCCTATAACGATTGGGTTAAATATATCGAAGACTCCATCCAAGTCTCTTGCCTAATGTTAGCAAGTATGACACCCGACCTCCAAAAGTAATATGAGCTCCATGGAGCTTATGACATGATCACCCAGTTGCGGGAAACATTCCAGCAACAAGCTAGGGTGGAGCGCTTCGAAACAGTTCGAGCGCTTCATGCCTATCGAATGGAGGAATCCCAATCGGTTTCATCTTATGTTCTCAAGATGAAAAGCCACATCGACCGCCTTGAAAGGCTAAATTGTCCTGTCCCAAAGGAGTTGGCCACGGATTTGATCCTTAATGGCCTAAGAAAAAGGTTTGAGGCATTCGTCATGAACTACAACATGAACGGATAGGACAAGAGCATAAATGAACTTCATTCAATGCTCAAAACGGCCGAGGCGGGAATGGGTAAAAGGGTTTTACCCATTCTCACCATCAATGAAGGTGGGAGGAAGAGAAGGTCTCAACCCCCTCCTAAGGCAATTGTTGCCAAAGGAAAGGGGCACGTTGGGGGAAAAGGGAAGATGGTTGTTAGGGCAGAACCTCCGAAGCCCAAGGCGAAGAAGCAGAAGGTTGCTGCAAACAACCCATGCTTCAAGTGTGGTGAGATAGGGCATTGGATGAGAAATTGTCCAGTCTATCTCAAAAGTTGAGAGAAAAGAGGGATGCGGGGCAAACCTGAGGTACAATTTACATGATTCATATTGATCTTAATATTACATCTTCTAACACATGGGTATTGGATACCGGATGTGGAACTCATATTTGCAATTTGTTGCAGGAGTTCAAAAGAAGTAGGGACTTCAATCAAGGGAATGTTAGCCTCTTCATGGGCAATGGAACCAAAGTCAAAGTTGAAGCTCGTGGGGAGTACATCCTAAAACTTCCAAGTGGTTTGGAAGTAACTTTGAAGAATGTTTTGTATGCTCCTAGTTTGACTAGGAACATTATTTCTGTTTCCCAATTAAGACATTATGATTATGTATTATCTTTTGTTGAAAATGATATTCATGTTTCTTTAAATGATATGTTCTATTTTAAAGCTATTCCCATTAATGGTATTTATGAATTGGTTCATGAAAATACTTTAAATAGTTCATTGTACCAAACTAACACCAAGAAACTCAAGTTGGATTTGAGTGATACCTATCTTTGGCATTGTCGTCTTGGTCATATAAACAAGAAACGTATACAAACACTTCAAAAGAGTGGTCTTTTAAAAACAAATGAATATGATTCATTTGATGTATGTGAATCTTGTTTACAAGGAAAAATGACTAAGGCACCCTTTAGTGGAACTAACGAAAGGGCAAAAGATTTATTAGGTATCATACATTCGGATGTATGTGGTCCTTTTAAGCCAATGACTAGGAATGGTGAAAGATACTTCATTACCTTTACCGACGATTATAGTCGCTATGGGTACGTGTACTTATTAAGGCACAAAGATGAAGCTTTTGAAACGTTCAAAATCTTCAAGAATGAAGTAGAAAATCAACTCAACAAGTCGATTAAAGTTCTCCGCACCGATAGAGGAGGTGAATACCTAAGTGATGCTTTTCAAGATCATCTTAAGAGTTGTGGGATTGTCTCACAACTCACTCCACCTGGAACACAACAACATAACGGCGTGTCTGAGAGGAGGAATCGAACCTTATTGGATATGGTCCGATCTATGATGGCTAGAAGCACTTTGCCTCTAACATTTTGGGGTTTTGCTTTGCTCTCCGCGACCCGTATTTTGAATATGGCCCCAACCAAAAAGGTGGAAAGGACACCTTTTGAGATATGGCATGGAAGAGTTCCATCCCTATCATACTTAAGGGTCTGGGGTTGTGAGGCTTATGTTAAAACTCCCACCCCAAACAAATTGGAAGTTCGATCCACCAAGTGTATCTTTGTTGGATATCCTAGAGATTCTATGGGATATTTTTCTATAATCCAATGGAACAAAAGGTATTTGTTGCAAGAAAGGGTGAGTTCTTAGAAGCAAAGTTCCTTATGGAAGAAACTAGCAGTAGAACGGTGGATCTTGAGGAGGATCAAGAACCACAACCCTATGCACATTTGGTTGAAACTAGCACTCAACATGAGGATGTTGAGGATGATTAAGCGATTCATCAATACACACAAAACGTTCGCAGAAGTGGCAGAACTAGTAATCCACCTTAAAGATACAAATTTTTCATGGATGGATGCTATGTGGTAGATTCAGATGAACCAACCACATACCATGATGCAGTGTCCAATTCGGATTGTGACAACTGGCTTGAAGCCATGAACGTTGAGATGCAATCCATGTATGACAATCAAGTTTGGAAACTTGTAGTACCACCTCTCAACTCCAAGGTAGTTGGAAGTAAGTGGGTTTTCAAGAAGAAAACTGACATGTATGGAAACTTGGATACTTATAAGGCTAGACTTGTAGCAAAGGTTTCACTCAAACTCAAAGGGTTGATTATGATGAAACTTTCTCAGATGTTGCGATGCTAAAGTCCATAAGGATATTGTTTGCCATAGCTGCTCATTATGATTATGAGATTTGGCAAATGGATGTCAAAACCACTTTCCTGAATGGATATCTTAAGGAAGATGTCTATATGGTTCAGCCTGAAGGTTTTGTCGATCCAAAACACCCTAATATAGTATTCAAGTTAAAGAAATCAATCTATGGATTGAAACAAGCATCAAGAAGCTGGAATCACCGTTTTGATGAGGAGATTAAGAAATTTGGCTTCATCAAAAACGCTGATGAGGCTTGTGTGTATAAGAAGGCTAGTGGGAGCATAATAACTTTCCTAGTATTATATGTTGATGACATTCTACTGTTTGGGAATGACATTCCAACAATGGAAGGTGTAATAGCCTGGCTTGGAAGCTGCTTTTCCATTAAGGATCTTGGTGAAGCCGCCTATATTTTGGGAATAAAGATCTATAGGGATAGATCAAGGCGGCTGATTGGTTTAAATCAAAGTGCATACATTGACAAAATCTTGAAAAGGTTCAAGATGGAAAACTCTAAGAAAGGTACTGTACCTATTCAGAGAGAGACAATATTGAGTACGACTCAATGTCCAAGCTCAAAGGAGGAGCAGAATAGAATGAAGGCAATCCCATATGCATCTGCAATAGGATCCATCATGTATGCAATGATATGCACTAGACCGGACGTGTCATGCGCTTTAAGCATAACAAGTAGATACCAGCAAAATCCTGGTGATAGTCATTGGATGGCTGTTAAGAACATTCTAAAGTACCTAAGGAGGACTAAGTACATGTTCTTGATCTACGGGACTGGTGAAGAGGAACTTGTTGTAAAGGGTTACACGGATGCGAGTTTCCAAACCGATCGAGATGATTCACGATCTCAATCGGGGTACATCTTTATCCTAAATGGGGGAGCTGTTTCTTGGAAAAGCTCAAAGCAAGAAGTCGTAGCGTTGTCCACTACAAGGGTGCGATTGCACAAATCAAGGAACCCCGTGCACATCAGAAAACAAGGCACATTGAGCGGAGATTCAACTACATAAGGATGAAGGTGAAAAGGGAAAGATATGTATTCATAAGGTTCACACTGATAAAAACATTGTGGATCCACTCATAAAGCTCCTTGAAAAGGCAAAGCATGAAGGTCATGTTTGTGCCATGGGACTTCGATATTCTAATGACTGGATTTGATTTTTTTTTGGAACTTATGTTATTTAACTTAATTATATGGTTATAACTTTCATTTGTTCTTCTATTTTAGCATGTTTTAAATCCGTGAATAAGTAAGTTATTCTAAACGTCCGTAGTCGATCATACTTGTGGGAAAACTATGAATGTAAGACTATAATGAACTTGGATTGGTTGATATTCATAAGGTATGAATATGGAGCAAGAGGTTGCTACCAAAGTTCTTTGATATCTATGGGATATAGATATAGGACTGACCCGCTCTCAATTATTTCTGCATGGAATCTTTGTGATTAGTCATAAGAGATATTGAGTAAAGGCGAATATCATTGCATCCTCAGACCTGAGATACGTATTGGGTCTTGATATTCACGAAGTATTGTACTTTGACTTAGTTCTTTACTGTTATGAATGATTGGCAGTACATAAGGCTAGGTTCAGGTATGATATAAGGTGATTGTGAGAGACGTATGTAGTCAAGATGGAATTTGTTCCTCTTATTCGTTGAGAGTTAGATGTTTAAGGCCTGTTAAAGTTGAATCATCGGAGAATGACAATCCTGTGTCTCTGGATTCAACATGACATCTGAAACAAAAGGATAGGTGATTGATTCACCTAAAACATTTCAAGTAAGGTACTTGAAGAGGATGATGTTATTGAATGGCACTTATTCATATACACTAAGGGTAGCAAACCGTTGCTAGGCGTTATTTGCTGCTTGCATCAATCTACTATGAATTTTGTGCAAGTGGGAGATTGAAAGAAGTGATATGCCCAAGACACATATTAAATTGATGTGGCTAGTGTGATATGATCCAAGTCGGGTCATACCCAATAACAAGCCAAACAAACACCAATAAATATTTGTCAGTTGATGTGATCATACGAATAAATATTAGCAGCAATTTAGAAACCAGGTTTTCTAAAACATTGCTTTTGTAAATGAACAAGATTATATATAGATAATTTGTTCATGAGAGATATTTGTTTCATTATTTAAATTAGTTAAACAATGACAAATAATAGTGTGTTATTGTTATAAAATTAAAAGGGGTTTAATTTTATAAAAACATAAGGATGAAAGGGTACATTTTATAAAATTGAAAATGAGAGGGAAACTCCCCTTTGGGGAGTGAATTCGGCCGCCCCTAAGGGGCTTGGGACTCTCCATTTTATGTTGTTGTTCCAAGCAACCAAAAGATTACACTCTTCCAAAAGAAACACCTTTCTCTCACACACACAAAGCAAAAGAAATTCTCTCATCTCTCTCTCTTGAACTCGATTTTAGGGCTGAAAACAAGTTCATTTTCAGCCTTCAAGCAGGGATTCTTGACTGGAAAGCGATTTGGAAGAGGGTTTCTTTTAAGTGGGTGCAACACAACCTAGCAAGTGGGTGTTTGAAGGAGCTTGGGGTATTACTTCTTGAGGATTGCTATTTGGAGTCTTGCCTTCAGGAACATCATCCTTCTCATCTCAAAAGAAAGCTTTAAAATGTAGTTTTCATTATCTTTCCCTGCTTGTTTTGTAGTTACTTGTTCATGCAAATAGATCCATCTTAAAGGGTTTTATCAACATAAAATGGTTTATGTAAACTTCTAACAAGATGTTAAAATGATTATCCGCTGCGTTTTATGTTTAAAACGGTTAAACAACTTTGATAAACTTGTTAAAATCCCTTCACTTTGGACTCCGTAAAGGTAATGTCTCCATATGCTTTAAGTCATATAAGTTGACGAGATACATAAGCAATAACGTTTTTTCTTTGCATTAGCACATAATGTAAGTCGATATATGACACACTTCTATTAACTATAAAGTCTGCTACCCCATTGAGTAATACTAAGATTGGTGCATTCATCAATTCCTATATTAAGGTTTCTAATCCTTCAATCTATATTGGGCCTCATGTTGATACATATGTACCTAGTTTATGAGCTTAATGTAAATGTCTGTCATGTCTTACACATATGTAATCAATGAGTTGAATGAAATATAATATGTGGTTGATGCTTATAGTGTTTAATGTTTCATTTTTTATTGTGTGATAAAGTATAGTGAACTAACTATATAGGTTTGAGGTTGTGTGCATAGTTCTTAGTCAATAATGGTTGAGAAATGTGTTCAAACTTAGTCGTATGAGTCTTCATGTGAATGGACCATGCTAATGGACCATACGCACGAATACATCGTGCTAATGGACCAGTCACACGACTGAACTAGGAGACTGGATCAGTCGCACGATTGAGACATAAGATTGACTCAGTCGCACGACTGAACCAGTTGACTGGATCAATCGCACGATTGAGACATAAGATTGACTCAGTCACATGACTGGATCCCTTATGTATAGGAATGATTGGATCCTTATGTATCTCACAGCATCTTGTCCTGATATCATGTATGCGATGTGTCTTTGTTCCAAATATCAGGTAAAACCGAAAGTCAACCATCTCATAGGTGTTAAACGGATTTTCCATTATCTGAAGGGTACTCTAACACTCGGGTTGTGGTATCCTCATGACGATGACTTTGAGCTTATATCGTATAGTCACTCGGATTATGGCGGTTGCAAAATGAATTACAAGTTAATATCAGCAGGATGTCAGTTCTTTGGTAGACGGTTAGTCACCTTGCAGTGTAAGAAGCAGACCTCCGTTACTCTGTCAACATGTGAAGCTGAATACGTTGCTGCTGCAAGTTGCTATTCACAAATCATCTAGATTCAACAGCAAATGCATGACTACGGTTTGCAATTTTCTAACACTCCTATCTATGTTGATTATTCTGCTGCTATAGCTGTAACAAAAAATAACTAAACATATCGGTATTAAGTATCACTTTATACGTGATTGTTTTGAAAAGCAATTAATCTATGTGGTTAAAATAAATACGGATTTTCAACGCGCTGACCTCAACACAAAATCATTTGATAAACCGAGGTTTTGATATTAGAGGTTAATGGCCTGAAAACGAAAAGTGATGTGATTTCAGAGGAAGATAATGCCTACTCCGACATTCGTTATTTTTTATTGTTTTATTTTATTTTATTTTATTTTTCAGTTTATTAAAATCCAAAAACACAAAAATATTTTCGGTTTAGAATATTAGGGGAGAATAGGTTAGATTAGTATTAAATTAGCTGCTTTATCTAATTACTTAAAAAATGAGGGAGAAGGACAGCTTAGCTAAAAGGAAAGTAATCAAATCTGTGATACTGATTCAACGTATATGAAAAGTGATAGTACACAGGGAACAAACGGTTTAGGACTTCAAAAGAGTTTAACCGATTAAGATGCAAAATTCAAAGTTTAAGTCTGAAAAGTCTAAGAAAAATAAAAGGAAAAATGATAGTAAAACTAGTATGCTACCAAGGTAACATAGAGAAAGTAGACCTAGAGGCTGCTAGCTCATTATATGATGTGTTGGTAAGTTCAACACAATAGATAAGTAGACCTCATTGGTGGTTTAAAATTCAAACTAAGTTGTTCGACTTGCTATGGTTCCCATCTTATCCCTGGTTAACACAATCAACACATTTCCAATAAGGGCTGAAGAGCAAAATCAACGCCACAAATTTGTGTGGACGACCATAAAAAATGAGCAATGCACATGGAAAAATGCAAAATGTAATCAAGCTAATAACTTATGTTGTTGGTGTGTTATGTGAAAAAAGAAAATAAATGCTCTAACAAGAAGATAGGTTGTGTGCCTCTCTGCTATGCGGTGGCACTGACCTGAGGATAAGCATAACCTAAATATTCTAGAATCCATTAGTGTTTGCGCCTCTCTGCTGTGGGATGGCACTGACCTGAGGCTTGGCATCTCTTTGAAAGCTTTTAGAATAGTTTCTTCTTGAAATATACCCGTAGACCGCTCAAAAATCTTCTGAGGAACGTTGATTACCATATAAGTGTGGGATCCACAAAAGCTTGTTGAAATAATTAAACCTTAACTCATCACCAATGTGTGTCCAAAATCTGTGTATGGATTTAAGAGGACAAGTATACTGACAATCATCGTGAGCTGCAGTTCTTGAAAGTGAAAATAACTGTGTGCATCTTATAGTTCTAGTTTGATTTCCTAAAGTTGCTATTGACTCACAGTGAAAACAAGAGTCTAGCATCAAAATAGTTTATTAAAACCCAAATGATTTTGATATACCTGTATGATTGCATAATGAATTGTAGAAGAAATGATAAAATACAATTGAAGTTGTGCTATCCATGAAGTAAAATCGGTTAGAAGTACTCTAATAGGTTTAAATCCGTCTCCATTCAAAAATACAAAAATATGTCTTGGTTTTGTTTTTAAATTTGTAGTTGTTTTTCTTTATATATTTTTAGTCATTTGGTAGGTAAAAGTCAGACTATCTGAATTCAATCTGTGAATCACTCACTAAAAGGGGTCACGTCTGAGGTGACCAATCGGGTCTTAAGTTAAATGGATCACATCTGAGGTGATCAACGATTTGGTTTATTAAAAAGGTTATGTCTGAGATGATAAATGGTCAAAATTTCTTATCAATAATTAACAGGTTAAGTGTTTGAAAGTGCATGAGGTCTAACTCATAAGTCTTAGCCAATCGGACGACTGGACCATAAGTATGGACTAGTCGCACGATTGGATCATGAGTATGAACCAATCACACGATTGAACCATACGTATGGACCAGCTGTACGATTGGACCATAAGCGTTGATCAATTCATGCGATTGGATCACCAAAATGAACCAATCGCACGAATGGAGGAGACCTACTGAGTCAGTCGCCCGACTGAACCCCAGTCTCAAGAATGGATGTGACCGACTAAGCCAGTCACACGACTAAGCCCCAGTCGCACGAATGAAGCGTGTGAATAGGTCTAGTCACACGACTGAAGGTAAAATCAGTATAAATCGGGTGAAGTCGGTCGCACATTCTCATTACCCTTCAATCACTCCCAAATCGCACGAAAGCAAAGTTTCTCGGCCAAAATTCAATTTCATTGATTTCGCACTATGATTGTGATACTAACGTGTACTCTCTTCATCTACAGGTACTTAGTGATTGAAATCACACAAAATGTTCGGTTTAATCAAGCCCTAATGACCTAAATCGGTCAAAACAAGAACCATGACAAAGATGTCAAAATAAACCATCAAAATGGACTAAATCATTAATTTAAAGAATATTTGGTGTTATTTTGAGTGTTTGCGAGTCTAATGAGCCTAACCAGAATGTTTAACAATAAGCATAGACCAAGAACTGATCTAACAATGTCGAACAAATACTCATGTGAATGGACATGCTGATGAACTTCAATCGCATGATTGAGCTGGGCGTCTGACTCAATCACATGAATGAACCATGCATATAAGTTCAGTCGCACGACTGGGTCAACCGCATGGGACAGTATATGACTAAACCCAGTTGTAGGCTCAATCGTACGACTGAGCTCAATCGCACGACTAAGAATCAGTCGCATTATCCATTCGCACGAGTGAACAAACTAATTCAAGTTCATTAAAATTCAAATGCCATCCATTTACACAATTTCTAACATATATGTATCTTGTGTTACAGAAACATGACGAGTAGATGGACTATCAGCACCAAGCACAATCTCTATGCTCATCTTGACGTCACATCCCGGAACGCTTCTGAGTTTGTGGGGATTATTACATTTTTACGGAGATCGAGGATCTTCAAGGCTATCTCTACTCCGTGCACACCATACAAATCGATTCAGCAGGCCTTCTGGGAAAGCGCTGTGGTAGTCAGGTCTGCTGAGCCTCATCGCATTCGGGGTTCTATTTTTGGTCAGGAGATTGAGATCATCGAGGATGATCTGAGGAGGGTATTGGAGTTGGGTGATGATGGTGACTGCCCAACCAGGATGCATCCATTAACGGTTCGAGGATGTTTTCTTCGAACTAAGTACACTGGGAACAGAAGTGCAGTTGTGCTCAACAAGAGCAACCTGTGCCCCCAGTTCAAGTACTTAGCCCATGTGTTGCTCAAGTGCACAACCTCGAGGAAAGGAGGCTTTGATGAGATGTCTGATCAGATCAAGAACGCTTATGTGGCTCTGTTACTATATCATCCATTTAGTTTCTCTCGGATGATATTCATGTACATGATAGAGAATATAGCGGCGAAAGGCAAGGAAGGCTTCTACATGTACCCTCATTTCCTGCAGATGATTATTGACCAGTAGCTTCCTTAACTGCCAAAGGAAAGAGATGATGTTGTTACACTTGAGGTTATGGATGACACCACCCTTGGGAGGATGAGGTGTACCAGGGGAAGTAGGTGAAGCCCTCGATGAGGAGATTGTTTGGGCATCTAGCCCGGGAGGACAACATGGCGCCCGCTCATAAGAACTGGCATCACGATGACAGTGATTCCGATACTGAGCCTATTGTTTTACCCACCGATGATGACGATGACGATGATAGTGAAGATGGTGGAGATACTGGCCCCACTTCATATATGGCTACTCCCACTGATATATCATCTCCACCATCCACTCAGGGTGGAATTGAGAGGGCTGTGTTTCATAGAGACTACCTGCCAGATGAGGAGGAAGAGTCAGATGAGGAGCCGCTGGTGAGGACAGTGGGCAGCAAGGTTGTTGCCACTAAGAGAGTAATTGCAGTGGTTAGTGGACACCAGGGTGAGTCCAAGGATGCCGCTACTACTGATCCATCATATATCCCTTACCATCCCATCAGTCTAGGTGGAGCATCCTCCTTTATGGGATCAAGGAAGAAGAGGATGGCTTAGCCTCATGGCATGAAGAGTAAGAGGAGGAGGATTACCCTGATCACCACCACATCCACCACTTCTACTATAGCTACCACCACCACTACCACACCCCCTACCACCACTACCACACCTCTCACCATCACTACCACACTTCTAACCACCACTACCACAGCCACCCCTTCACCATCCACTCCTATTCCACCACCCATATTCACCACATCCACCACCACCACCACCACCTAAAGAGCCGAAACATCTCCTCAATTCCCAATGAGCCATGGACCCATTCTACCCTCTATCGGGGTAGAGGAACATCTAGACAACCAAAACCGGATGGTGCTAAAGTTGCTAGCTGCCGATGAGCAAAGAGCTACACAGCTAAATCAGCTTATGGAGCTTAATGCTGCTCAAGCTCAGCAGTTACATAGTTGCAGGAACAGAATGCACATTCTATTCAGAGGATAGAGGAGCTAAAGAGAAAGAACAAGAAGATCATGCTCAGACTGAAAGGATCCAAAGATGAGCCCTTAAAGATCGGGGAAGGTGATGATGATGATGATGATGATTCAAGTGAAGAAGATGAAGGTGATGATGAAGGATTGAGTGGAAAGAAGAGAGAAGGCGATGATGATGAAGAAGGTAATGCTGTTGCATCAACCTCTGCTCATGGTCAAAAAAGGCGCACTAAGATAGCTCAAGATCAAGGAGCATCATCTTCGGCTCCTCCAGTTGAAAAGTTGACGAATCAAGATAAAAGTAAATATTTGATGTTTTGCATTTAGAAAATTTTGTACTTGGTTCAAATATTACATTGATGCAATTTATGATTATCTATGTTTAAATGTCTTGATTAACTAGTAATGATGATGTGTTAAATGTTTTAATCAAGCAGATAAAACTTCCCAGCAAGATGAATATGATATCTCCCCCTTCAGCAAATCAAGTCTCAATTTACAATGATTATTGATTTGCAAGGGATTGTGAGAAGGTCAATGAGCTACATTCCCGAAGAAAGAGAAATCATACACGACCTGACTGATGAGCAACTTGCAAAGATGTTTAGACTGAATCCTGACGAGCTCTTCAAAGACGCTCCAAAGGTTGATGTTATGAGTGATGACGAGCTAACCGATGTTGAATGAATAGAGATAGACAATGTCACATCTGAGCACTATCTAAAGTACACCGATCGAGAGGGAAATGTGATCCCCAACTTGGGTGATACTCTTGCTAGTGCTACATTTGAGACAGTGGATGAGATGGAGAAAGAAATAGATAAGAATGAAAGCCAAGCCCAAGCCTCGGATGTAGATACTAAGAACAAGAAGGCTGAATATGCAGCTTGTTTTGTTGAAATACAAGCCCAACGCACAACTCAAAATCAAAATGCCTACACCAAACTCTACAAGGTCAAGAAACATATGAAGGTGTCTGGCAAGATTATTGCATGGGCGTATTTCGAGGATTTAAATGTTTATGCTGTAAAAAAGGAGAAGGGAATAAAGTACTTTAGATATCCATATGATCCGAAGACTCTGCCAGGTTTTGAGCTCAACCAACTTGCATGCTTAAATATGCTATATGTTGATCCTAGAAAGATGGCATGTTGGTTTGAGGCTGCTCTAAAGAAGGAATACCACACTAGATGGGTAAACTTTAGACCTTAACAACCGAAGAGGTACATCCGTAGGTCTGAAGTGGATCCCATATCTGGAAAGCCAAAAGTGGTGCTGAAGTGGAGACCCCTACGCACAATGTCCATGATTCCCTTACTAGAAATGACTCAGGACTTCACTCCACACTTCAAATGGTGGTATTAGGACCGGAGAATAGGTGAAGCAGTCATAGTTCTAAATAAAGAGGGAAAAATGGAAACTATCCGAGTATTCGACCCAATGTGGCTTACAAACTTATCCGTAGAAGATCTCTACACATTGTAGAAGGGGCCACTGTTCTATGACGCAAAAGGTATTGTACAAGCCCTCCAATTCTAGAATGTTATACGACTCTGTTTTGCATTTGAAATACACGCAGGAGTTACAAGAGAGGAGAAGTATAAGAGGTTTGAAGAGCTTATGAATAATGTCAAATGTTAAAGTAAACTAGGTCCAAGGGGGAGTTTTTTGATACATATGTACCTAGTTTATGAGAATAATGCAAATGTCTATCATGTCTTACACAAATGTAATGAATGAGTTGAATGAAATATAATATGAGGTTGATGCTTATAATGTTTAATGTTTCATTGTTTATTGTGTGATAAAGTATAATGAACTAACTATATAGTTTTGAGGTTGTTGTGCATAGTTCTTAGTCATAACGGTTAAGAAATGTGTTCAAACTTAGTCGTATGAGTCTTCATGTGAATGGACCAAGCTAATGGACCATACACATGAATACATCATGCTAATCGACCAGTCGCACGACTGAACCAGGAGACTAGATCAGTCGTATGATTGAGACAAAAGATTGACTCAGTCGCACGACTAAACCAGAAGACTGGATCAATCGCATGATTGAGACATAAGATTGACTCAGTCGCACAACTGAACCATGCTAATGGTTCAGTTGTATGAATGAAAGTCCATAACCTATAAATACCACCTAATTATAAGAATTCGAAACACTGGAAGACTTTTGACACATTCTTATAACCTAGCCATCCAGAGCATCCAGAAAGCCTGTTCCAGGTTCATAGTTCGCATCTGGTCTTGTTCTACTCGTTTTTATCATTTCTTTAATTTTTAGATTGATTGGGATTGTGTTCTCACTGATTGGATCACCAATCAAATAGGATTCCGCACTATTTGATTTGGTTACATGCATTATTAGTTAGTACTCCGTACGTACACGGTCCTAACACCTCACTCAAAATTTTCTAATTACATGTCAATGAAGTTACAAAACTACAATACAAGAAAAATATTAAATAAAACACTAGTAGTAACCTACTAATTTGACAAAGCTACCCACTTCTATTGACATCATAAGGTTTCCCATTTTGTTATAGCCTCCAGCTTAGCTAGATTTACTTGAATTCCATTGGCATTCACAACATGACCTTTAAATGAAACTTCTATAAAGCAAAATTCACACTTTAAAAATTTGGTATACAAATTTATCTGGCCTAAGTAATTCAAGTATTGTTTTTGGGTATTCTCCATGATCCTTCCACCATTAGAATAAATAAGTATATCATTAATGAATAAGATAACAAATTTATGTGGATACGGTTTGTGAACTATGTTCATCACTTCCATGAGTGTAGCTGGAGCCTTGGTGAGTCTGAAAGGCATAACTTTAAACACAAAATGTCCATATCTAGTGTGAAAAGTTGTTTTCAAGATACCTTCTTCATATATATTCAGTTGATGTCCTGACTAAAGGTCAATCATGTAAAAGAAGCATGCTCCTTTTAGCTTATCATAAAGGTCATATATCTTGTGAAGTGGGTAACGATTCTTGAGTTTTACCTTATTTAGTTCTTGGTAACCAATGTACATTCGTATTGACCTATCCTTGTTCTTAACAAACCACATTCAAGCTTCCAACGATAACAAAGTTGTTTGTATAAAACCTTTTTCCACTAACTCAGCCAATTAATTCTTCGGTCTTTTCATTTCTGTTGGAGCTAATTTACATGGGCTTTTGCAACTGTTGTCATTCCTATTACCAGATTGATTCTAAACTCCACCTCCCGATCTGGCAGCATTCATGGTAACTCTTTTGAAAACATATAGACAAATTCTTCTACAACTGCACTTCTTCTATCTTTCTTATCCTTTTAAGTATTGGAGAAAAAAGCTAGGTATGTTATACAACCTTTGTTTATATAGTTTATTTATTTTAACATAGATATAATTCCAATATACCGGTTGGTTAAGCACTTTGGACGATGATCTCCTCACGTGTTGGTGTGCCAAGCTCTGTCGTTTACTTTTAAGAAAGGACAAGGCTTAATTGGATGACAACCGGTCCTATTATTGGAATTTGTAATAACTATACAGTAATGACATGTCTGTACAAAGAAATCTAAGAATCCTTCAAGATTTTAAAAACTTCATATATTCTTTACTCATAGTGTCTACCTCAAATGTGCTTTCTAACATAGTTAAAGGGGCATTTAGTATACTAAAAAACTTGAATCTATGAAAATACACCTTGCACCGGAATCAATTTATATTATTGCATAAGTATTATTGATAGGAAATGTACCGGTTACCATATCCGGCACTTTGCTGCTTCACGGGCATAAATAACAAATACTCATGTTTTATTCTTCCCTACATCTAGTTTTACACTACCAGTACCAACTAGGTTTAACTTTGGACATTAAGTCTTGACATGCCCGACCTCTCTATAGTTAAAACAAGTAACTTTTCGTCTTCGAAAAAACAATCAATTGTGTGACCTAGAGCTTGGCAAAAGCTACAAACTTTGAGTGTCTCAACACTTACAAATCAGAGTCAAAACCCAAACAGATTATGGTCACCCGGGTGTCACATACATCTCCACAAAAACAGTGAAATCGTAAAATCGAAAGCAGATCATGCTACAGTTGTGGAGAGTATAGACACATTGCGTCTAATTGTCCTTACTATCAGACACCGAGGAGGAAAGTTGAACTTCCTGAACAAAAACCTAGCTCTTTTAAGAGGAACTCAGTGATGCCACAAAAGAGATAGTGAACCTAAAGTTCAACAGATTAGCCAGTCGTCTGTTTATCACAAACAAGCCTTACACAAAACTGGCTTATGGAAGGAGAAATCAACCTCATTGTCTGATAATGAGAACAAGAAGACATCTGAGCTTCCCTCACCCTTGAACGGTCAATGGGTTACATTTATGATGTGTGATGCCTCTGGAAACCCAAGCAAGTGAACTCTTGGGTCCGTAACATGAACTAATGTTTTCAAAATGAATGTGTAGGGTGTTCGATATAGTGCTGAAACCAACACGTGGATTATAGACAGATGAGCATCCAAGCACATGATAGGGAACAGGGATCTCTTATCAAATGTCAAACAGATAAAAGGAGGTCACATTTTGTTTGCAGAAAACAAAGGTGGGTACATCACAACTCAAGGGAAAGTAGGTAATCAGAAAATGAAGTTTGACAAGGTAAACTACGTTCAACAACTTCAAAATAACTTGCTTTCTATTTCTCAAATTTGTGATAAAGACTTTAAGGTAGTATTTCACAACAAGAAGTGATATGTCCTGAAAAGGACTATGTCATCCCGGAGGATCAAGTATTAATGCCTGCCTCAAGATATAAGGACTTTATGTCTTGTATCTATCAAAGGCCTCCACAACGGATCATGAAGTTGAGTGCTTCTTGTCAAAGTTACTGAGAAGGAATCCATCTCCTAGCATAGAAGAATGGGACATAGTAATCCACGAAAGATGAATCACATGATCTAAAATGATCTAGTGAGAGGAGTTAACGTCAAAAAATCCAACTTCCAGATTTTTGTGTTGCGTGCAAGAAGGGCAAACAGACGAAGAAGTCTCATAAGGAAAATAAAGTTCACTCTATCAAACTTACTCTTGAACTTTTTCACATGGATCTGTTTGGTCCAGTCAGTACAAGAAGCATCGCAGGCGACTTGTACTGCTATGTAGTTACTGATGACTACTCAAGATTCACTTGGGTGATGTTTCTGAAATCCCAATCAGAAACATTTGAGTCATTCAAGGAGTTACTAAATACTCTAGAGTCCCTATACAAGTTGAAGGTACGTAAAGTGCGCTCAGACAACGGAACCGAGTTCAAGAATCAATGGATGGAGGCTTACTGCATGGAAAAGGTAATTGTGCATCGGTTCACTTCTGCCTACACTCCTCAGATGAACGGCGTTGCTGAAAGGAAGAATCACAGCTTGATAAAGACAGCATGGACGATGCTAGCAGACTTAAAACTACCTATCCAATTCTAGAATGAAGCAGTTGCAAATGGGTATTATACACTAAATCGAGTTCTGGTAGTTAAACGCCATGGAAAGATGTGCTACGAGTTACTACAATGCCGTAAACCTAATCTAGAGTATCTCGAGCCGTTTGGCGCTCCGTGCACCCTACTAAAGAAGACTCAGGAGGGAAAATTAACGAGAAGGCTGATGAAGGTATCTTTCTAGGATATATCATACCGAACAAGAGGGTCTACAATAACTCAACGGGTCATGTTGAAGTGTGGTGTAATGTTGATGTTCAGAGATACACCACACCACCTGCTAGAAAAGGACCCGTCTTCTTTTTCAACTATGATGGATTGTTCAAGTCCTTCAACATACAACTCTCCACTTCTGACGATGAGTTAGCATCAAAGATGATGTATGATGTTCTAAACACACCATCTCAGGAATCTGCATCATCTGGACTACAAGGCTATTCATCTAACAACTCAGGGGGAGCACTTGAAGATAGTGACTCTTCCTCTGATGAAGAAGTTGTGGAGACTGATCAGAACAAACAGGAGCAACAGGTTCCTCCTACAGAAAGTCCACAAGCATCTGACATTGATGCCTCTTTGCCTTTGGAACCTCAAACTCCTACGCCTCAGATCCTGAACCGAATGTTCATAATCTTGATTCTGAGGTAGTTGTTCCAACCATTCTTGGATCACACCTAAATGCCTGTCATCCTTTGGATAATGTCATTGGAGATGTGAGATCAGGAGTTCAGACTAGAAATTAGTTGTATTCAACTGATTATGCCTCAGTGATGGAAAAAGGTTATCTTCTTGACGGTGCATATCATTGCTTTATGTCTCAGTTTGAGTCAAAGTATGTTAGTGAAGCCCTAAATGATGAGGCATGGGTGAGTGCCATGCAAGAAAAACTTCTTCAGTTCAAGGAGTTAGGTGTATGGACTCTGGTGGATAGACCTAAATGTGCTAAGGTCATTGGCACAAAATGGGTCTTGAAATGAAAGAAAGATGATCAAGGCGTGATCATTAGAAACAAGGCTCGACTTGGTGTCCAAGGATTTCGACAAGTCGAGGGCATTGACTACAATGAAGTGTTTGCACCCGTGGCAAGAATGGAAGCAATCCGTATCTTCCTTGCCTACGCATCATATATGAAGATTAAAGTTTATGAACTTGATGTGAAGACTGCATTCCTTCATGGTGAAATCAGAGAGACAGTGTACGTCAGTCAACCCGTGGGATTTTAGGATCCATATCATCGAGACAGAGTTTACAAACTCGACAAGGCTCTATATGGGCTTCATCAAGCTCCTAGAGCTGGTATGAGAAACTCTCGACTCACCTTGTGAAGCACGGTTTTCGCAGAGGTGTCATTGATTATGCACTATTCATAAAAGAAAAGGATGTAGATTTACTACTTGTCCAAATTTATGTAGATGACATAATTTTCAGTTCAAAGAATGAAGATCTATGTAAAGAATTTGAAGCAGTAATGAAGGCTGAGTTTGAAATGAGTGCCATGGGAGAGATGAAATTTTTTCTTGTGTTACATGTGGATTAGACATGAAAAGGGATTTTCTTACATCAAACCAAGTATGTAGGAGATATCCTCAGTTGGTTTGACATGGAGAATGCTTCCACAGCGGGGACTCCATTTGCTACAAACCATGATGTAGCACCCGATGAGAAATCTGGTCAATGCCATAATGTACCGAGGAATGATTAGATCTCTCATGCACCTCACTACCTCAAGACCTAATATCATGTACGCGACATGTTTATGTTCAAGATATCAGGCAAAGCCAAAAGTTAACCATCTGATAGGGGTGAAAAGGATCTTTCGTTATCTGAAGGGTACTCCAACACTTGGGTTGTGATATCGTCATGATGATGACTTTGAGCTGACAGCGTATAGTGACTCGGATTATGGTGGCTGCAAGATGAACTACAAGTCTACATCAGCGGGATGTCAATTCTTTGGGAGGAGATTAGTGACCTTGCAGTGTAAGAAGCAGACCTTGGTGCTTTGTCAACCTGTGAAGGCGTATACATTGCTGCTACAAGTTGTTGTTCACAATCATATGGATTCAACAGCAAATGCGGGACTACGGTTTGAATGTTTCTTTTACTTTGTTGATAACTCTGCTGCAAGTACAGTAACTAAAAATCCAGTCCAACATCCTAAGACCAAACACATCGGCATAAAATATCACTTTATACATGATTGCTTTGAAAAAAATCTAATGGATGTGATTAAAATATATACTGATTTTCAACGCGAAGACCTCTATACAAAGGCTTTTGATAAACCATGTTTTTTATATCTGTTAGAGGTCAACGACATTAAAATGAAAAGTGAGGTAATTCTGATGATGACCATGTGTAGTCCGATGAGTATAGTCAAATTTTCTTTTAATATTCATGTTTTTCATTTATTTATTTATTTTATTTTAAGTTGGCAAATTAAATCGATGTTATTTTGTCACCTATTAAAATCCTAAAATGCGTAAGTCAGTTACGGTTTTTGAATTTTAGGGGGATAATAGGTCAGTTAGTAACATTATAATAAAACAACGAGGGAGGAGAAGAGGCAAGCTGATAGAAAGTAGATCGTATCTGTGATATCGATTCAATGACTTTGGAAAATGATAGTACATAGGTAAAAATCACTTGGGACTTTAAAAGTTTAAATAGAATAAGATACGAAGTTCAAAGTATAAGTCTGTGAAGTCTGGGCAATATAAAAGGAAAAATGATAGTAAAAGTAGCTACTACTAAGGTAACACAAAGAAAGTAGACCTAGAGGTTGTTAGACCACAGATGATATGTCGGTAGATTCAACACAATAGATGATTAGACCTTGTTGGTGATCTCAAGAACGAACTAAGTTGTTCAACAAGCTGTGGGTTAATAACTTATCCCTGGTTAACACAATCAACAAATTCCAATAAGGGGTGACAAGCAAAATAAACGCCACAAATATGTGCGTAAGACCAAAATATGAGCAAAAGCAATCAAACTAATAAGTTATGTTATTGGTGAGAGCTGTGCAAAAAGATTAATGTTTCTCAAACAAGAAGATAGGTATGTGCCTCTCTGCTGTGCGGTCGCACCGGCCTAAGGATAAGCATAACCTATATATTCTAGATTTCATTGTTGTTTGCCGCCTCTCTGATGTGCGGTAGCACTGACCTGTGGCTTGGCTTCTCTCAGAAAGTTCTAAGAATAGTTTCTTCTTGAAAACTACACTGAGACCGCTTAAAATCTCCTGAGGATTGTTGATTACCATATAAGTGTGGGATCCACAAATGCTTGTTGAAATAATCAAACCTTTAACTATCACCAATCTGTGTCAAAAGTCTGTGTATGGATTTAAGAGGACCAGTATACTGACAATCATCATGGCTATAATTCTTGAAAGTCCAAATCAATGTGGGGATCCAATGGTACTAGTATGATTTACTAAACTTGCTAACGACTCTAGATGAAAAACAAGAATTGAGCATCAAAAGGCGTTGATAACATGTCCCAATGTTTTCACTTGCCTGTATGATTCCAAATTGAAGTGGTCCAGTTATGGTCAAAATTAATTAAAGCTGCCTATTCCGGAACCGAACCCATTAGATTTATATCTTAGGATTTACACCTCACACAAAACGTTAAAGACACGTTTTAGTTTTGTACTTTAGTTGAAGTCTTTTTTTTGCTTAAATTTAGTCAATTCAGTTTGTTTGATATTGGATTGCGCCATGGAATTCAGTAGGGGATTTAATCATCTAAAAGGGTCACGTCTGAGGTGACCACACGTGTTTTCAAAGGTAAAATCAGTCACGTTTGAGGTGAAAAATTGCTTAAAAGGATCACGTCTAAGGTTGTCAAAAGTTTTTCAAGTTAAAATGATCATGTCTAAGATGATCAAATGCTCATAAAGTTTAATCAAAAGTTAAAAAGGGTTTAAGTGAGAAATGGTCATAAAGTCAAAATCATGAGTATGATCCAATCACACGACTGGACCATGAGTATCGACCACCGTACGAATGGACCATACTCATGCACTAAGTAGCTGAATGGCACATGAGTATGAACAATTCACCTGAATGGCTTATCAGAATGAGCCAGTCGACCGAATGGAACTATGCGAATGAGTCAATCGCCCGACTGAAATCTAGTCGGCCGACTAAATGTGATCGACTGAGCCAATCGCACGACTGAGGTCCATTCGCCCAAATGAACCGAGCAAATGGGTCTAGTTGGCTGATTGAAATGAGATTTAGTATGAATAGGACCACAGTTGATCGCATTCAACTCATCACCCCAATCGCTTTAAAATCGCACAGCCTACAGTTACTCTGCCAAAATTTCCTCTGACCCAAATATCTTGCTTATTCTCATATTCTGACATTCGTTGGTGTTTATACAGGTAAAATGCGGTGTGAACATGCCAAAAACTCCTTCGATAGTCTTAAAAAATCAAGAAATTGGCCCCAACAAGACTCGACACCTTAAATGGACTAATAACCAAACTAAAGCAAGTAAAATGTTGAAATAAAGGTTATTAGGTTATTAGTATAATGAATGCGAGTCTAAAGAACCATTACACGATGTCTAATTTCAAGAATTTGTTAAAATTCAAATCTCAGTCGACCGAACAGTGGGTCATGCGACTGGACACCAGGATGAACTCCAATCGCACGATTGAGCTGGTCAAATGGCTCAATCGGCCGAATGGATCATACAGATGTGCTTAAAGGGCCGACTGAACCAATCGCTGGCTCAGTCAACCGATTGAACTCAGCTGCCTGCTTAGTCACCCGACTGAATCCAATCGCATGCCAAGTCAACCGACTGAACACAGTCACATGGTTCAATCACATGAATGAACCAGATGAATTCAACCAAGTTAATTGGAATTGATTTGTGTTGTGTTCTTATCTAATTCTACGTGTCTTGTGTTACAGATTGATGGCGGACAGATGGTCCATCAACCCCAAGCACAACATATGTGCTCATTAGTTTCTACGACTCGGAGTGGTGTCGAGTTTGTGTGGATCATCGCTTTCCTCAAGCGATCCAGGATCCACAAGGCGATATCTACACCATGCACTCCCTACAGGTCTATTCAGCAGGCCTTCTGGGAGGGAGCATTGACAGGATCAGTGATCACAAGTTTGATGTATCAGAATATAAAGCAGCGGAATACAAACACGAATTAGACAAATTGTAGCAAGCCAACGATATTTTGAGCATTAAGATCGCATACAGTTATAGGGAGAGAATATGAATTTCTGATTTCTAGGAATGTTTATAGATGTAGAATATTTCTAATCGAATCAATCATCATTCCATTCAATTTCTCATTTCACTCAATGATTACAATAGGTTGTCACTCCTTATATAGAGTGCAACAGTCACTGCTGTTATCACGGAAAGTGACAACTGGCAGATCCAATACAGAAATAACTAATTCTTAACAAACTACTGAAATGTTCACAACTACTGAGAACATATCAGCAAGTTAAGTACAAAATATAAAACTACTGAAACTACAACGACTGAAGAACAAGCTCTTCAGTCGTTTTACAAAACTACTGAAACATAGAAAATAAAACTACTGATATCACAACTACTGAAGAAGTACTCTTCAGCAGTTGTGACAAACTACTGAGGCTTCAGTACTTGATCTTCAGACTTTGACCTTCAGGTGTTCATCAGCTGATGACTTCAGTAGATATCATCAGCTGATGTCTTCAGTCTTTGTCTTCAGACTTTGTACATCAGTTGTTGATCTTCAGCACTTGTGAACTCTTCAGCTGTTGTTCTTCAGTACTTTGGTCTTTCAGCTTCAGCACTTGTGTTCTTCAGCTGTTGTACTTCAGCACTTTGGTTCTTCAGCTGTTAAGGTCTTCAGCACTTGATCTTCAGCTGTTGAAGTCTTCAGCACTTGTCAAACTACTGATGAGGCTTTCAGCAGTTGTTGTGATACCGTGTGGGACTTAGAGATTTTCTGATCTTGGCTCATTGGTTCTTTTGGTCCAACAAACTCCCCCTGAACCAATGCAGCCAAAACCTCTAACTTATTTATACTCCCACTTATTGATGGCCAAAATGTTGGTCTTTTTCCTTCTTGATCAGTAGAGAAGATGACCCATGTATGCTCCGGCCTGGGAAGAAATCTCAAATATTTGTTTGGCAGAGTATGAATGGGAACTCTGTTTTGGGGAACTGGACACAGAGTTGTTATCCCATTCATGAGATTTACTTCCCCATAATGAGTCTGTATGACTCACGAACATAGGCCTCAAGGAGAACAATTTGTTCCTCTTGAGAGTTCTTCAGCTCCTCCTTCGAAGAAGAACTCTGGACCATAGTACTCTGATAAGTACTTCATGGTCCTGCCATTTTTCAGCTCCACCGTAGTTACCTCCCTATATACAAATTCATCAGGATGGTTGCCTTCAAGGAGTAACTGGAGCTCATTCTTTTGGATGTCTTCAAGCTTTTTAATAACAACCCCTTCTTAATCATCTTGTTTTCTAGTAAGGCTTGAGGTGTCTTCTTTGCTTGGTGAGCTTTCTTGAATTCATCAATGATTTCCCAAGGTGAGACTACAACGGCCAACATGATGGTAGATTCTATTGTTTTTCGTACTTGGCCGTTGTATCTGTGTGGGATAGTTCTTTTATGGATTCTAGAACTCACCCTGGGGTCTGGCCATACTCTCACTCTCTCCTTCTGATACTGAAAGGTGTGCCTGAGAGTGTACAGCCTTTGAGCATGCCCTTTCATGGCTTGAATAGATGATGACTGAGGAAATTCCTTGTCAACCATCTTCAACAGTTGCTCATCGTGCTGTTTCTGCTGTTCTTCTTCTTCTATCTTGACTCTGACCATTTCCTTTGAGAGTCAGGTGTGATCATGGATTGACTCCGGGGTTTTGGTAGCTTCAGAACAGCAGAGAGTGGCAGACTATCATCTTCATCCTCTTCTTCTTCTCTTCTTCCATCCTCAGCACCCTTCTCCTCCTTCGGGGTACATCACTGGATGATGGTGGGTTGGTGAAGGGATTGGTTTTGAAGAAAGAGGATGTTTGGATTTTGGCTTAGAGGTTGGTTGGGAGATTTGAGGGATAGGATCTGTTTGAGTGGGTGGAAGGGAAGGTTGATCTAGCATCCTTGTAGTAATTTCGCCTTTGTGAGTTTAGCCATCTCTAACCTTTTGCCAGCCCCAGCCTCATCAAGGGCTTCCACAATAATCCCTTGTTGAATTGCTCAGACAGACAGATTCTGGTGGCTATAGCCAGAATGCTGTCCCTGGACCATGCGCGGATCTCCATTAATGATCTTCCCAAGTATTTTGCAATAAGCGGATCATTATTTCCAACCTCTCTTTCTCAAGAGCATCATACCCTGCCCATCGGGTTTGTATCTCTTGTACTTCTAACCTTCTGATCTCACTATCCAGTGTGGCTGTGTCAAACCCTGCCTGAATAGTTGTTCAATTATTTTATCCATGGAGCGGCTGTGTGTGGTGTCAGCTTCTTTGACCAGCTCCTCCAAGGATTTGTCTTCAGCAGTGTGATCATCAGCACTTCTCTTTCGCTTGTACGTGAGCAGAGGTTGCTTTTCTTTTTCTCCTCTTCCTTCCTCAGATCTTTTCCTCTTTCTTTCTTTCACTGCAGTACTCTCCCCCTTTTTGGTTGCATTGGAGGAAGGGGTTGGTACCGCAGAAAGAGTCTTTTGGACAGCAGCATCAACCAGGGGCTGTAATGTTGAGGAAAGCCTCTCATCAAGGGCTTTGATCACTATATCAGTGATTATGGGGATGATGAGAGGGAGGGAATTTTGGAGTACAGCACCTATTTGCTCAGGAGGGTTCTGTTCCTGAGAAGTAGGGCCTGAAGCAGAGGCAGGTGGTTGATTTTGGGGTGGCTCTGTGTTTGGGAAACCTTCAAGGGAAGGTGCCATCTGTGGGTGTATGATGGTGGCAGATGGACTTGCATCCTGAGACATCTTGGCCAGCAGCTCTTTGAGTCTGCTAACCTCATCCTCTAGAATGGTTTTGAGCAACTACATCATAGAAGAAGCTCAGGTCATCATCAGTTGATACTGAATCACCTGACCTCCTGCTTAGAGCAGGATTTACATGCACTGGGTGTAGACCAGTTGGTGCATGTGCCCCTTGTGCTTGGTACTGGGGACTTCCAGCCTCAGGACAATGTCCATCATCAGCTGTTGCCTCTAGGAGGTCTTAGCAATGTTACCAGCCTCACTCTGGTCATGTGCTGAGTCAGAGGAGGTGGCAGCCTCACTAGATATTCTAAGCTCCTTGTCTACACCAGGAGATAGAATTGGGAAACCCCTGTGCTGTGGGTTCTCAGGTGCACTGTGTTCCTCCCCCTCAATTGTAGAGGAATTCCCAGTAGTAAGTGGTTTCTGGGGAGGGGGTGAGGAGTGCAATTGAGTCAGCACTTGTGCAACTATTAAAGTTGGGCTGTGAGGGGCGGTTGTTTGGGGTAAGGGGGTAGAAGCAGTGTGCACCTGGGGTGGATGGTGCTCTTCAATGGCAATCTCCTCAAGTGAGTGAGATCCCAGATAAGTAGGTGCCCCTTGGGTTGCTGCAGGCTCCTGTTGAGAGGAAGCCTGAGCGGCTGTGGCTGGAAGAGTCATTGTATCCACTAGGGGGTTTGGACTAGTGGATATATCCTGCGTTTGTGGTGCAGGAGCATCCTCAGGGGACTCAATTCCCTGAGTAGCCATTTGGGGTTTTTTTGGTGGGTTGGTGGGGACATTGGATTTGGAGGTGGTGGCTGTGGGTTCCAGCTGCGTGGGTTTTCGCAGCTTGGCAGCCAGTTTGAGTGTCCGGTCAGAGTTGTGCCGGGAGTATACTTCTGGCAGAACAGCCGTAGCAGGGACTCCCAAGCCAACAAGTCCCTCAGCATTAAGCTGGTCTATAATAATGGCCATTATGAACCGTGGATAGAGTATCCAACGGTTGGCAGTTAGTTTTTGAGCCATATCTTTGAGCTCTGAAAATATTAATTCTGAAAAATTCAGTGGTTGTTGCTCAAGGATAGAATACATTACCTGCTGCCATTTGGTGGACATTTGATCCCAAGACGATGTCTTAGGGGCCAAACATACATTGACCATATGAAAAATCAGGCGCTCAGCGTCATTAAAGTGTTTCTTCATGATGGTGGTGGCACTGAGATCACCTTGATATCCATGCTGAGCAAATGATAGATCTATGGTGCCCTTCGGATATCCAGCAGGAGAGGTAGCATCACTCAGTTGAAGAATTTTACGGATTGTTGCAGGAGTAATCACTACTTCTTTGTTGTTGACGACTGACCGGAGGGATCGTGTGTTGCTCTCCTCAGTTGTAACAGTAACGTTCATCCAAAATTGGTTCAAGGATTCGGCATGTAAACGGGGTCAGAAGGAATGCCTTGTTGTATTGGGACTGAACCATAAGATCGATAGCAGTATCGAACTTAGTCCAGATCGGCGATTTTGTGAGGTAGGCAACACAGTTGTGTCGCGGTTTAATTTGCATAGACGCCATGGAAGTTTTGGAGAGGAACGTTAGGTTTGAAGAAGATGAAGCATGGAGAGCTCAGGTTAAGGGTATTTATAGGGTACGGGTGAGGAAACGACTGAAGGATGTGGTGTTAGTCATCAGTAGTTTTAAACGACCGTTGACATGGTATTATCCTTTCAGACGTTGAAACAGCTGAAGTCGTGGTGTTAGGCATCAGTAGTTTAGAAAACTACTGAAGACCGTGGTTTTGACTTCAGATGATTGAAACAACTGAGGACATGGTGTTTGTCATCAGTAGTTATGAAACTACTGAAGACAGTGGTTTTGTCATCAGCTGTTGTAAACAACTGAAGACTTGGTATTGGTCATCAGTAGTTATAAAACTGCTGAAGACGTGGTTTTGCTTCAGTTGTTTAAAATGAAACAGCAGTTGTACAAACGACTGAAGAAGAGTTCTCTTCAGCTGTTTTCGTCAATTCTTAGCTTTTCAGCTGTTTCAAACTGTCCTCAACACATTCATCAGTCTTTATGGCTGATTTCAGTTGTTTCATAGGACATCAGTACTTATCTGTTTTTACTGATTGCAGTAGTTTGACTGCATCAGTAGTGTAACTATCAGTGTTGTAACTACTTCAGTAGTTTAGAGCAGATGAAGTACTTCAGTACTTGTGAGACATTTAGCCTTCAGTAGTTATAAAAACTACTGAGGTTAAAAGAGCTCATCAGTACTTATATGTGACAGGCACTCATGATCATCAGTATGAATTACTGAGATCATCAGTAGTTGTCACCTATTCTAGCTGCAGCATACCAAGCCTTAACACCAGGTTTTGGAAAGTTGAACTATCCAAAGGCTTAGTAAAAATGTCTGCAAGCTCATCAGCACTAGGCACAAACTTAGGATCAATCAGACCTTTTTCAAAACAATCCCTTATAAAATGATGTCTGATCTCTATATGTTTGGTCCTAGAGTGCTGGACTGGATTTTTGACAATGCAAAGAGCTGAAGCACTATCCATTAACAATGGAGTCTTAGTCTCTGTAATGCCATAATCCAAAAGTTGGTTTTGAAGCCAGAGTACCTGAGATGTACAGCTTGCAGCAGCAATGTACTCTGCTTCCGCAGTGGATGTAGCAACTGAGGTCTGTTTCTTGCTCTGCCAAGAAATCAAGCAGTTGCCTAGGAATTGACATCCACCAGAAGTTGATTTCCTGGTCAACTTACACCCTGCATAGTCACTGTCAGAAAAAGCAACTAATTTACCAGAATGTCTGGTAGAATACCATAAACCTAGAGATGGAGTGCCTTGCAGATATCTAAAGATCCTCTTGACTGCAATCAGATGAGACTCTTTAGGTGCAGCCTGAAATCTAGCACAAACACATGTAGCAAACATAATATCTGGTCTAGAAGCTGTTAAATACATCAAGGACCCAATCATACATCTGTAAAGTGTTTCATCAACCACTTTACCTTTCTGATCTGAGTCCAGTTGTGTGGTGCTGCTCATGGGAGTAGAACAGGGCTTACAGTTTTGTAAATCAAACTTTTGCAAAAGATCTTTTGTATATTTGGATTGATGAATAAAAATTCCATCAGCCTTTTGTTTGATTTGCAACCCCAGAAAGAACTGTAATTCTCCCATGGCACTCATTTCAAACTTCTGTTGCATCAACTTTGTAAAGGCATCACACAACTTTGGATCAGAGGATGCAAAAATGATATCATCTACATAAATTTGAACAAGTAGATTATGCTGCCCAGCTTTCTTAATAAATAAAGTCTTGTCTATGGAGCCTCTAGTGAAATTGTTTTCCAGAAGAAAGTTTGATAATGTCTCATACCAGGCTCTGGGAGCTTGTTTTAACCCATAAAGAGCTTTATCAAGCTTATACACCCAATTAGGATGTTTATTGTCCTCAAAGCCTGGAGGTTGACATACATAAACCTCTTCTTTAACTTTTCCATACAAAAATGCACTTTTGACATCCATTTGAAAGACTTTAAGTTTTGATAAGCAGCATAAGCTAAAAACAATCGAATTGCTTCCAGTCTGGCTACAGGGGCAAAGGTTTCATCATAATCAATACCTTCTTCTTGTGCAAACCCCTGAACAACCAGTCTGGCCTTGTTCTTAACAATAAGCCCATTTTCATCAGTTTTGTTCCTAAACACCCATTTAGTGCCTATTGCACACTTACCTGGAGGTAGAGGAACCAGTTCCCACACTTGCTGTTTCTTGAACTGAAGAAGCTCAAGCTGCATGGCATCAACCCATCCATTGTCCTTTAAAGCAATGTGATAATTCTTTGGCTCTTGCTGACTGATGAAGAGAGCATAGAAGCAGAAATTGACAATTGACTTCTTGTTGATACTCCAGCAGTGATATCACCAATGATTTGAGACATAGGGTGATTCTTCAGATCTTGATACACAATGAGATCTGTGCAAGTGTTTGTAGCCGGTTCAGCAGCAACAGATGGTGATGGTGAATCATTTCCTTGAAACCAATCAGTGGATGGTAATTCAAAGGAAGTTGAATTCGAAGAAATCTCATCAGCATTTGTTGTGGATGGTGCTACTGGCGCTACAGGAACATCAGGTCTAGTTGAGTCAGGCAGCTGATCACTAAACCTGAAGAGGTGAGTACTGCATCATCATCATCATCAGCAGTACCACCAGGTGGTGAACTGTTGACAGGAGCAACAGCAGGAGTTTGATAGGAACATATTGCAGTATGTCCAAATCAAATAACTCCACAGGACTTTGTGGAATCTTGTCCTTTGGAGATTCATTAAACTTAACATGTAGAGTTTTTCAACCATCTTTGTTCTGCAGTTGAAGACTCTGTATGCCTTGCAAGTAGATGAATAACCAACAAAGTATCCTGCATCCACCTTAGGATCAAATTTGTGGAGTTGATCCTTTGTGTTGAGAATAAAACAGGGACACCCAAATGCTTTGAAAAATGAAATCAGAGGAGCCAAATGATGGAGAACTTCATATGGAGTCTTCATCAACCTCTGATTTACTAAAACTCTATTTTGCACATAACAAGCTGTGTTGACAGCTTCGGCCCAAAAGGTCAATGGCAAACCTGAGTCAGCCAGCATGGACCTTGCAGCTTCAATGAGGGTCCTGTTCTTCTCTCCACTACTCCATTTTGTTCTGGAGTCCTTGGAATGCTGAACTGCCTTTTGATTCCCTTTGAAAGATAGAAGTCATCAAGTGTATGATTTCTGAACTCAGTTCCATTATCACTCCTAATACACTTGACTGGAAGGGAATACTGCTTCTCAATGTACAGCACAAAGTGAATAATCTTCTGAGCAGCCTCATCCTTTGAATGTAGAAAGAAAGTCCATACAAATCTGGAGTAATCATCCACAATTACCAGACAGTATTTCTTCTTTGCCATGCTCATTACTCTCACAGGACCAAATAGATCCATATGCAGTAATTGCAAGCAGGCAGTGGACTTGGACACTTCAATAGGAGGAAATGAGACCTTGTGCTGTTTTCCTTTTAAACAAGCAGTGCATGTTTCATCACAGTGGAACTCCTTTATTGGTAAGCCTCTGACTAAACTATTGTGGCTAAGCTGATTCATGTTTTTGAGATTGACATGACCAAGCCTCCTGTGCCACAGTTTAGATTCTTGAAAAGAGGCTTTGGAAAATAGGCAAGGATTGCCTTTGAGATCTATCTTCTTAGAGAGATCTAAGGCATACACTCTTCCTGTCCTGTTGGCTTTCAGGAGAGTGTGATCATCCAACACCTTGTCAATCAAGTGCAAAACTTTGGATGACAGAATCCTACAGTTTTGACTTGTGAAAAGGGCAACATGGCCTTTATCACACATTTGACTGACACTCAAGAGGTTGTACTTGAGATTTTCCACATGATTAACATCATCAAATTTGATTTCTCCATTGGAGACAAAGCCCTTACCGATGATGTAACCCCTAGCATCATTGCCAAAAGAGACAAATCCCTTCTTTCTTGAGAGTAGTCATGAAGAAGAGAGATGTTCCCAGTCATGTGCATAGATCCCCCACTGTCTACATACCAGATGCTACTTTGGCATGTTGAAGAACCCTGCAATAATAAACAATCAGTTAGTTTTAGAGACCCAAACCTTTTTGGTTTTGGGCCTGGTCTCATCAATAGATGGTAAACTAACATGTTTATTTGTAACAACAGCCTGAGAAGAGGAAGATGGTGTAGAAGAGGAGTCCTTTGGCTTAGACCTCCTTTTCTGTGGTTTCAACATAGGAGAATCTAGTTGGTTAACTCTACCCAACAGATGTTGTACCATCATCACCAGCTGTGTCTGATTTTGTGATAAAGCTTTCAGCTCATCAGACACATTGCTAGTGGAGTTAGATAAGGTCCTATGTTGCACCTTCTTCTTTTGAGCACCCTCAGCTGTCACCTGTTTAACTCCTTCCTTTTTGAATTGCTTTAAGGACTTAAGGGTTACAGGATTTGATGTTGCTGATACAAATGTGGTCTCAAACTCAGTTTTCATTTTTACCATTTTTCATTAATTTCTTCTTTTTGTTTGAGTTTGGAACCTCTTTTGTACCAACAATCATCTGTAAGATGATTGAACAAACCACATATTCACATGGTTTCTTCTTCATCTTAGGTTGATCATCAACTAAAGATGGTGAAGCAACAGAAGACTTGTTCTTCAATGCTTTGGAAGCATTGGTTGCTTTCTTGACATCCTCTTTAGTAGCCTTCAAACTCTTTCTACTGCCAGTTTTCTTCTCTTCAGTGCTGACAGCAGTTGAAGTTTGAACTTCAGGTGTTAAATCCTGCTCTCCAGTCCTTTCAGGACCTTCAGGATTAACTCCTGAGTTGATCAACTTATTGATCATGTGAATGTCAGCATTTGGACCATCAACATCAGCTGATAGGTTCAAGGAGGACTTGATGCTGACTGCTACTTCTGATTGTGCTGTATCAGAAGGTAGATCACATGATTGATGGATTGGTTATCACTCTCACCATCAGATTCTACCTCTGCTCTCGGGGTAAAATCTGTAGGTGGGGAGCAGTGATTGTATAGCCAATGCCAAACTTCACATTTGAAGCAGATTGCTTACTAAGAAGCATTTCAAAACCTTTGCATGATTGTACCCATCTATCACACTCGACCTGGGTAACTGCAAGGGTTTCTTTGAGATCTTTGTACTTCTCTAGAAGTACATCTTCTCTAGCCTTATCATCAATTATTTTGCAATTCAGTTTATAAACCTCATCATTTTTATCTTTGAGCACAAACTCAAACTCAGCTTTGTTTTTGGAAATTATTTGTTCTAGCTCAATGTTCTTATTAATTAAAGCTACATTTGCTTCTCTAATGGAAGCAAATGCTGCTATGCATTGTTCAGAACATAATTTGGCTTTTGCCTCAGAGGATACCTGTGATACCTGAGGTGTAGAGGCATTGGAAGATGAAGTATCAGCAGACTCCAAAGCCATAAGAGCTAGATTCCAAAGGGACTGTCACCACCATGTTGACCAGCACCTGAGAACAGTTGATCATGACCAGACAAGTCATCTGGTAAACTGCTCCAGTCAACAACTCCTGGGGTGAAGAAGCTGTGTTGTTGAGATGAAGGTTGTTGATGAGATAGGGAAGGCTGAGGTTCTGGTAATGCATGAGGTTGTGGTGTCATAGGAACTTGAACTTGATTTGACTGTGGCATGTAATAACCAGGGTACTGATATGGCATTTGACCCTGAGGAACAAAATATGCCGGAGATTGTTGTTGAGGATGATGACTAGATGTGACAGGATGTTGCCCTCTGTGTTGTTGACTATTGCCAGGAAAAGTCACAAAGGGTGCAGTAGAGTTAGATCCAGTTGATCTACACTCTCTTGCAAAGTGTCCAAGCCGTTGGCATTTGTGACACCTCAACTTGCTCTTGTCAAAACCAACTTTGGTTTTGCCAGAGAGTCCTGGGAATTTTCTTCCAGTTCTTTTGTAGAACTTCTGAGATCTGATATTTATCAAGGCCATTTGGCTCAAAATATCCATCTCTTCTAAGTCATCATCAGCAATCCCCTTGAGATCATCCATAATGAAACATAAATTGTCATTATTACATCCAGTGAACTGACCATCAACACTTACAAATGCAGAATTAGAAGTGCTCGAAGAGAAATTAATATGCTCATCATACTGGCATTCAGATGAAGCATATTCTGACTCATGACCCACCAAGGCAGTGTTGCCTTGTATAAAGTCTTCAGTGAGCTTTCCAGATGAAGACAGCTTTCTCTTCTGTTCTATCTCTCTCTCAAAAGTGAGCAATTTCCCATGGAGTTGGGTGAGAGATAGTTTGTCCAAACTTGCACTGGAGCGTAGGACAATAGTATATGTGTCCCATCTCTCAGGCAGTGATCTGAGAAATCTGTTATTCATCTGAATATTGGTGTATTCAAGTTTGACCATTTTTAGTTCAGAGATCAAACAAGAAAACCGCTCATATTGTTGAGTCAGTGTCTCACCCTTTCTATGAGAGAATGTCTCATTGTTGGGCAAGAATTTCTCTATTATTTGCCAAGACCTCATCTGTTCCTCCAAATTGTTCTTTCAAAGCAATCCAGAGGTCATGGGCAGTTTCATGATGCATTAGCCCAGAATAGATTTCATTGGGCAAAGCCATGGCCAGAATTCCATGGGCTTTTGCATCAATCTCAAGCAACTTTTATCCTCATCTGAGTATTGCTCCCTCCTCTTCGGAACCATTTGATTGGTTTCCGGTTATTCACCATAGGCTTGTGTGGACCATGTACCACTGATGTCCAACACCCTGCGCTGTTAACAGACAGGTGATGGAGCATACGTCTTTGCCATATGTTATACTCATTCCTAACCAGCATAGGAGGCTTGGTTGAGGAACCAGTATTGTGAGGATCATTGGAGGGAGTGGTCATTTTCAGTTCAAAACAGTTTAGTTCAAGTTTTAAAAAGTTTTAGACAACCACAACAAACTCAATGAGAACCAAGAATAAGATCTCAGGATGAATGAGCAGAAATACAGAAAATTCAATCTCTATAACCGTTTCTTGCAAAAACAAAAGCTAATTCAATCAAACTTGGATCTTGAATAGCAGTTTCAATGATCAATTATTAGATCGATCAATGATTAACCTGCTCTGATACCATTTGACAGGATCAGTGATCACAAGTTTGATGTATCAGAATATAAAGCAGCGGAATACAACACGAATTAGACAAATTGTAGCAAGCCAACGATATTTGTGAGCATTAAGATCGCATACAGTTATAGGGAGAGAATATGAATTTCTGATTTCTAGGAATGTTTATAGATGTAGAATATTTCTAATCGAATCAATCAATCATTCCATTCAATTACTCATTTCACTCATGATTACAATAGGTTGTCACTCCTTATATAGAGTGCAACAGTCACTGCTGTTATCACGGAAAGTGACAACTGGCAGATCCAATACAGAAATAACTAATTCTTAACAAACTACTGAAATGTTCACAACTACTGAGAACATATCAGCAAGTTAAGTACAAAATATAAAACTACTGAAACTACAACGACTGAAGAACAAGCTCTTCAGTCGTTTTACAAAACTACTGAAACATAGAAAATAAAACTACTGATATCACAACTACTGAAGAAGTACTCTTCAGCAGTTGTGACAAACTACTGAGGCTTCAGTACTTGATCTTCAGACTTTGACCTTCAGGTGTTTCATCAGCTGATGACTTCAGTAGATATCATCAGCTGATGTCTTCAGTCTTTGTCTTCAGACTTTGTACATCAGTTGTTGATCTTCAGCACTTGTGAACTCTTCAGCTGTTGTTCTTCAGTACTTTGGTCTTTCAGCTTCAGCACTGTGTTCTTCAGCTGTTGTACTTCAGCACTTTGGTTCTTCAGCTGTTAAGGTCTTCAGCACTTGATCTTCAGCTGTTGAAGTCTTCAGCACTTGTCAAACTACTGATGAGGCTTTCAGCAGTTGTTGTGATACCGTGTGGGACTTAGAGATTTTCTGATCTTGGCTCATTGGTTCTTTTGGTCCAAAAGCATCGTTGACGCTATCATGAGCCGTTACAGATAGGAGCTCTATTTTTGTGATGGATCTTGAGGTCATCCGAGGATACCAAGAGAGTACTTGGGTTGGGTGACGAGCAGACCACCCCACCGAATTAACACGCTGATGGTGAGAGGGTGCTTCTTGAGGTAAAAGTATGCTGGGGATATTAATCAGGTGTGCTCAACAAGAGCAACATGTGTCCCTAGTAGTACAAGTACTGGCACATGCATCCTCAAGTGCTTGGCTTCACGAAGGGGTGGGTGGTTTGATGATCTTTCAGACTAGATTCAAAATGCTACATGGCACTGGTACTGACCACCTTCAGGTCTCAGCATGATATTCTCCTACTGATAAAGATAAAGAATTTGGAGGCGAAAGGCAAAGAGGGGTTTCTGCATGTAACCTAGTTTTTACAGATGAATTTTTGATGAGAAGCTGCCCACAACTGCCAAAGGGAGCCACAACGTTGTGTCATTGGAGACATGGATGACATGACACTGGGTCGTATGAAGGTTTACCGGGGGAAAGCAGGTCAAACCCCCTGTAAAGAGACTCATCAGCCATCGGCCAAGGTGGACTACATGGCGTCGGGGAGGCGTAAATGGCGCCACGTTGATAGTGATTGGATGTCGAGCAGCTGGAGCTCCTGAAGATGACTCCGACGACGACGACAGCGGTGATGATGGAGATGCAAGGGCCACTCAACTGAGGGCCCCCACTTCTGATATAGCATCTCCAGCATCCACCCAAGGTGGAACAGAGGCTGCATGGTTCTATCAGGACTTTCGTCTTGATGAGAAGGAGGAGACAGACGAGGAGCCCTTGACTCCGACTGTAGAGAGTAGGGTGGTTGCCACTGACTGAGGTATTTGGGAGGTTGGAGGACGCCCTTGTGAGTTTGGGGAGGCTGCCACTGATCCTATTTATGCTCCCGATCAGCCCAGCGGCGTTCCAGGGGAGCATCCACCTCGAGGGGCTCGAGGAAGAAAAGGATGGCTCAGCCCCACGGTTTGAAGAAGAAGAGGAGGATGACTTTCATCACCACCACCACTACTACCACCACTTCCACCACTCCACCTACTACCACCAATCCACCTAGCACCACTACCACCATCCCATCCACCACCTTATCTACCACCTCACACATCACTACCATAACCACTCCACCACCACCTTCATCTATACCACCCCCAATCTTCACCTATCCACCACCACCTTCATCTATACCACCCCCAATCTTCACCACCGCCACCACCACCACCACTAGCCACCATGCAGGACCATCATCTTACCCATCCTTCCCATCTAGTTCCTCTCTACCTCCTAGTGGGGTAGAGGAACAGCTCTCGGCACTTAACCGTATGGTGTTGAAGTTGTTGGCCGCTGATGACAAGAAGACTTCCCAGATTCGTCAGCTAGTAGAACTTATTGCTGCACAATCTCTGCAGATATCTCAGCAGGCATAGATGATAGAGCAGCAGGCACAACAGATGGCTGATCAGAGCTTAGAGATGTCCCAACTCCAAGAGCAACATGTCCAATAAGCAAAACGGATTGAGGAGTTGGAGGCGACCAACAAGACCATCATGCCGAGGCTCAAATGATCAAAGGATGAGCCCTTATAGATCAGAGAACGAGATGGAGATGATGGTGATGATGATGACAGTGATGATGATGATGATGATGATGATGATGGTGATGATCAAGGGGAGGATATTGATGCTGGTGATGATATGATGATGATGATGATGGAGATGATGATACCTCTATTGTGGGTGCCACATTTACAAGTGAAAGGAGAACCAAGAGAGCTCAGGACCAAGGTGCCTCCACTTCAGCCCCGTCAGTAGAGGAGCACATGATACAAGACAATAGTAATGCTTAGTTGTTTATGTTATTTAAATCATGTGTATTTGAATCTTGTATCAAATTAACGTATTTAATGTTTATATTTATTGTTGATGTTTACTGCTTTGATTGTTGATTAATGGTTGATGTGTCACATGTTTTAAATCAAGCATATCCAAACTATCTAAGAGATGAATATGATGTTGCTCCCCTCCAACAGATCAAGACTCCGCTCACGATGATTCTTGATCAGCAGGGTATAGTCAGGAGATCAGTGAATTACACTCCTAAAGAAGGAGAGATAATCCATGATCTCCTAAGATTGTTGACTAATCGTTGTTGTGTTCTATGTATTAAATCAAGCAGATCCAAATTATCAATGAGATGAATATGATGTTGCTCCCCTCCAACAGATCAAGACTCAACTCATGATGATTCTTGATCTGCAGGGAATAGTCAGGAGATCAGTGAATTACACTCCTGAAGAAGGAGAGATAATTCATGATCTCATCGAAGATTAACTTGCTGAAATGTTCGACTCATTCCTGATGAGATCGTGAAAGATGCTCCAACAGTCCATATGGAAAGTGACGACGAGCTCAACGACGTTGATGAGATCGAGATTGAAGATGTCACGGACCAACACTATCTGGAGTACATTGACATTGAGGGTAATGTCTTTCTTAATCTGGGCGACAATCTTGTCAGTGAAACTTTTGAGACTCAGGATAAAATGGAACAAGAGTCTGACAAGAAAGAAGATAAGGCCCAAGCCTCGAAAGTTGAAGTCAATATCAGAAAGGCTGACTGCGTTGTATGCTTTGAAGAAATAAGAGCCCAACGCAGTGCTTCAACGTCAACTTTCTACACCAAGCTGTACAAAGTGAAGAAACATACAAGGTGTCGGGCAAAATCATAGCATGGGCTTATTTTGAAGATCTCAACGTTTATGCAGTTAAACGTAAGAAAGGGATTGAGTACTTCAGGTTCCCACATGACCTGAAGACTCTTCCTGGATTTGAGCTAAAACAGTTAGCAAAATTAAAATGGCTATACGCTGACCGACGCAAAAAGTTAGGCTGGTTTGAAACAGCTCTAAAAAGAGAGTACCACACTAGATGGGTCAACTTCAAACCTCAACTGCCAACAAGGTATATCAGACGGTCTGAGGTTGATGCCATAACTGGAAAACCAAAAATAGTGCTGAAGTGGAGTCCTCTACGCATAATGTCTAAGATCCCTCTACGCGAAATGCCACAGGACTTCACTCCACACTTCAAATAGTGGTACTATGATTGGAGGACAGGTGAGACAGTCATAATTTTGAACAAAAATGGTGTAATGGAAACCATCACGGTGTTTGACCCAATTCGGCTTACAAATTTGTCTGCAGATGATGCTTATACATTATACAAGTGGCTATTATTCTGACTCTCAATATATTGTACAAGCCCTACAATTTTAGAACATTATACGACTCTGGTTTGCTTTTGAGATACATGCCGGAGTCACTAGAGAAAAGAAGTACAAGAAATTTGAGGAACTCATGAAGGATGTAAGACATTAGACGAAACTAGGTCCGATGGGGAGTTTGTAGATACATGTGTCCCTAGTTTTTGAACTTAATGTAATATGTTTTTATTGTCTTACACATATGTTATTGTACATGTACTTAATGAAATACAATATGTGGTTGTGCTTATAATGTTGAATATTTCATTGGTTGGTATGTAATAACACGTATTGAACTAACTATATAGGTTGTTGTTGTTTGAATAATATCTAAATCAATTAATGATTATTAACATATTCAAACTTAATCATGTGAAGTTCTCATACGATTGGCCCATGCTAATGGACCATACGCATGAACAACTTCATGCTAATGAACCAGTCGTACGAATGTACCAGGAGACTGGATCAGTCGCATGATTGAAACATGAGATTTTACACAGTCGCACGACTGAACACTCAATCTTGCCAATGGATCAACCGCATGACTCAATCGCATGACTAAACCATGCAGATGGTCCAGTCGCACGATTGAGAAACCTTAACCTATAAATACCACTTAAATCGTGAAAAAAACGAGACACTTTTTGAATATTTCGATACCCAGACATACCCTAGCCGTCCAGAGACCTCTAATAACCTGTTCCAACTTTAAAGATCACAATAGATCAATTGCTAATCATTCTTAACATTTAGATTCAATCTTTAATTGATTCTACGTGTGTTCTCACTGATTGGATCGCCAGTCAAATAGGATTCCGCACTATTTGATTCGGTATACGTGTAAATCTGCCAGTATTCGACAAGTACTTGATCCTAACAAATGTAACTTCCTTGTGTTGCCTCGAATAGATATAAAACTAGTGAACATTCCCTGTATTATTTGGTTCTTCTCCGTTGATCCTCTTCTTCCTTCTCTTGATTAACTTCTTCTTTAATTATTCTTATTTCTTCTTGTCAGGCATTCTAAACAGTTCCTAAGTACTCAACTTAAATTCTAGGTTTCCACGACTTGCTTGAACCATCCTCGTGAGGTATAATTGGTAGGGTATATTATTGCAGGGTTAGAGATTTTAAATATATCATTCCTATTCCTTGGCTTTGTTCGTCTAAATCTTTACTTGTTGGATGATAAAGGTTACTGCTATCATTTGATATGTTTATTAGATTGTCTTATGTCCATATGGTGAAAAATATCATTGGTAGCATAATAATATTCATACATCCTATAAGATTCAAAAATCTTATTTGCTAAAAATATAATTCGTAGGAAATCTTAAAGCTTTTAAAGGCATTTATGAAAGCATTCTATTTTAGACAGGGTTACACTCTAGGTATTTACTTATCCTGCAAACACCTAATTCACTAAATTCAATGATTTTGATAGCAAACGAAAATGTCATACTTCAAGTCGAGTACACTCGAAAGTGTAAGGTAGATCAATTGCTATTAAGAGATGAGTCCCGATTTATATTTTATTTTATTTTAAAAAAATCACAACGGAAGAGTTTTTTTAGAATGCTTATATAAATATTTAAGCGTAGTGGTTAGCTTCCCATTTGATTTGTCTAAAATGTTTTATTGTCAAATGGAGATAATTATTTCATTTCAAATCCTCACTTGGGAAGGTATTTCAACTCTTGGGGTTGAAATTAAATTATTCATAAAAAGAGTTACATCATTCATAAAAGAATACACTGTTTTAAACAAAACAACATTTAGACTTTTACACAATGAGCCATAAATCTAAAGTCAACTAATCTATTTTTCTGCATTCTTGTGGTCGTTACCATGATGCTTAGGTTTTATCATAACTTTTATTTTCATTACACATGCATGTCATTTTCTAGAAAATGGTTTTAAAAATGAAATGTTAGTATAAATCTGATGAAACACGTTACTAGATACTTTTTAATAAAATCAAAACAACATGATTAATATTATTATTTATTGAAACATCTTGTTTAATAGTCGTCCTATTTGTTTACAGGCCCTGACAAAGGAAGTTGCAATACACTAATTTCATTTGGGTCATATGTGTTGAAATGATTAAGCTATGTTATGGCATAACACATAGTTATCTTTGATCGACATAAGTATAGTGTGTCAAAATTTGATTAAACTCATGATGTAAGGTATATAGAAAGGCTAATGCAACTAAAGCAACCAAAGTGCTTCCTGCAGGCATGTATTTTGTATATAGTAGAAGTTGCTTCAGAAGTTTTAAACCCTACACATAAAATAATTTAAGTGTAAAATCTTTCCCCTACAACTCTGAACATTCACCAACTTGCAGAAGTTGGTGAAAAGGTCCATGCTTTTATAATTGTACATTGAGAACTTGAGTTTGTAACTTTCTATTTTATCTATTTTTATCCTTTATGTAATATATTAAGATATGAGCTATGGCATATCATAGTCAATAGTCAAAATGAAAACTATCTTTTGACTTTACATTGATCTTGTTGTCAGGATTAGTGTTTCTTGCTGGCCTTCTAAGTGTGACCGACTGTAGGATGTAGTATAAAATATCTCAGATCCTTGTATTTTTTATGCTTTGTAAGACTTGTAAATAAACTTTAGAGCAATATACTTATTCCTAGAAACCATATTCATTAGTTGTTGTTCTATGTTATGTCTCCTTGTTTTGCTTGTGTTCTTAGTATCATAAATCTAGTCTTGGTTCCCTATTTGATCTGTTAATTGTTTTAACACTCTCCTCATTGTGAGACTAACTGTATTGACCTACTTTAACCAATCTAGCAATTTGGTATTAGAGATTTCCACGCTCTTGATTTTAAGATCTCACCATCTTAAATCCCTTGATTTCAGAAAACACTTAACATCTCAAATGAAAGCTCTCAGAAAGGCTGATATGGAAACCAATACCATGACAAAGTCTCCACTTATCACTCCTGGAGATTTTGATATTTGGTGCCAAAGAATAGATGGCTTCATCAAGCCTCTAGACTCCAGAATGTGGGAGTCTACTATCTTTGGACCTCACATACCAAGCATCTCTTTAGCTGCTACTGGGGGTGGTATAATACCAAAATAGGCGACTAAATATTATGAAGAAGAGAGGAAGAAAATAGATATAGATAACAAAGCCATGACTACCCTTCAAACTGCTCTTCCAAACTCCATATACAAAGGCTTCATAAAGTGAAACACTACTAAGCAACTATCGGATACATTGAAGCTCAAATATGAGGGGTCATTAAAGCAAAAGAGAACAAGAAGGACCTCTTGATGTAGCAGTTTGAAACTTCACCTACAAGACAAATGAAACCATGATTAAAAAATACTTCATGTATGTTGAGATTATGGATACTCTAATGGATGTTGAAGTAAATCTTCAAAACAAGGACGTTGTGAAGATGTTCATGTCCTTTCTTCCTATACAATGGACACATTATTGTGTTGTTATCAAGAGAATTAAGAACCTTAAGAATCTTACTCTTACCGAGTTGTATGGTATTCTTAATAGCTATTAGATGGAGATGAACATGCAAAATCCATCTGGTAACTCCAATAATCAGTAGAGTTCAGAACTTCATGTGATTGAAAAGGATTGCAGATAACTATAGCCTCATCTCATCTACTACCCTGGCAACTCACAAAGTGTTAGGATCATTTTTGTATGGAGTACTAATAGATTCTACGTGAGACTAGATCAAATAATGCGGAATTTTATTTGATTGGCAATCTAATCAGTGAGAACGACAACCTGATCGATCTAACAATGAAACAAACATTAAGAATGAGTAGAAATCGATTAGAAATAAACTATGAAGTTGGATAGGCTGCGTAGGGCGCTCTAGATGGCTAGGGTATGTGAATATTCGAAGTCTCTCGTTTTCCATGAATTATGTTGTATTTATAGGTTTTTAGTTTTCATTCGTATGACTGACCATCAGCATGGTTCAGTTGTGCAACTTACTCATGTGGTTGATTCATACGCAGGACTGAAGGTTCAGTCGTGTGACTGAATCAACCTTATGTCTCAGTCACACAACTAATCCAGTCTCCTGGTTTAATCGTGGGACTGGTCCACACACATTATTCATTTGTGTGTATGGTCCATAAGTATGGTCTATTAGCATGAATAATCACCCGACTAAGTTGAACATATTTCTCAATCATTATTGACTTAGAACTATGTACAACAACCTCAAACCTATATATGATGTTCATACATATGAATTATACCAAATACAATAATAATATAAAATATTCAAAGACAAATAAACATCACAATGCATATCATATTTCATTAAGTAGTTACATTACACATGTGTAAGAAATAAAAGACTTTTACATACATAAACTAGGTACATGATGTATCAACACAAAGGGCCCTTTCATCACCTTCACAAAGACACTATGGGGGAGCTACACTCAAGAAAGACCATTCCAAGAGACAAGCTATTTGTAAGCCTTTGTGCCGATTGAAAGCACAAGCAACTTTCTCTTCACCTTTAAAGACATGGATGGTATTCATCCAGAGGATTTGGAGTATATTGAGATAGTCTAGAAAATGCTCTTCTACCTCACAGAACCAAGAAGTTATACAAGAGGACAGGGAGGGAGTTTTCTAGCAATGCAACAATGGAAAGTTTGACCTAGGAAAAAGCAAAGTGAATTGTTACAACTATAACCACATAGGACACTTTTCTTGAGAGTACAAGGCACCAAGAATGAATGGTGGTCGAGTACAAACTAGACCAAACTACACTCATGGAGCCACCTAGAATGAGAAGCCAGATAAACAAGCTTGTTAGGATCGTGTACTGGATAAATACTAACAGATTTACGCGTATATCGAATCAAATAGTGTGGAATCCTATTTGATTGGCGATCCAATCAGTGAGAATGCACGTAGAATCAATTAAGAATTAAATCTAAACGTTAAGAACGATTAGCAATTGATCTACTGCGATCTATGAAGTTGGAACAGGTTGCTAGAGGTCTCTGGACGGCTAGGGTATGTGTAGGTATCGAAATAATTAAAGTGTCCCATTTTTCCACGATTTAAGTGGTATTTATAGGTTACGGTTTCTCAATCGTGTGAGTGGACCATTTGTGTGGTTCAGTCGTGCGATTGAGTCATGTGGTTAATCCATTCGCATGACTGAGTGTTCAGTCGTGCGACTGAGTCAATCTCATGTTTCAATCATGCGACTGATCCAGTCTCCTAGTTCATTCGTACGACTGGTTTATTAGCATGAAGTTGTTCATGCGTATGGTCTATTAGCATGGGCCAGTCGCATGAGAACTTCGTATGATTAAGTTTGAATATGTTTCATAATCATTAATTGACTTAGATTTCTTCAAACAACCACAACCTATATAATTAGTTCAATAAGCAATATACATACCAAGCAATGAAATATTCAACATTATAAGCACAACCACACATTGTATTTCATTAAGTACCCGTACAATTACATATGTGTAAGACAATAAAGACATATTACATTAAGTTCAGAAACTAGGGACACATGTATCTACAAACTGCCCCTTGGACCTAGTTTCATCTAATGTCTTATATCCTTCATAAGTTCCTCAAACTGCTTATACTTCTCTTCTCTAGTGACTCCTGTGGTATCTCAAAAGTAAAATAGAGTCGTATCACGTTCTGAAATGTAGAGCTTGTACAATATCTTGAGAGTCATAGAACGGTGGCCATTTTTATAATGTATAGACATCATCAGCAGACAAGTTTGTAAGCCACATTGGATCAAACCCCCTGATGGTTTCCGTTATACCATTCTTGTTCAAACCTAAGACTGCCTCTCCTGTCCTCCAATCATAGTACCACCATTTGAAGTGTGGAGTGAAGTCCTGTGGCATTTCTCGTAGAGGGATCTTAGACATTTTGAACGGAGGACTCCACTTCAGCACTATTTGGGTTTTCCAGTTATGGCATCAACCTCAGACCGTCTGACATACCACGTTGGTTATTGAAGATTGAAGTTGACCCATCTGGTGTGTTACTCTCTCTTTAGAGTTGTTTCAAACCAGCCTGACATTGTGTGGGTCAGAATATAGCTATTTCAACTTAGCTAACTGGTTAAGCTCAAATCCAGGAAGTGTCTTCAGGTCGTGTGGGAACCTGAAGTACTCAATCCTTTTCTCACGTTTAACTGCATAAACGTTGAGATCTTCAAAATACGCCCATGCTATGATTTTGCCTGACACCTTGTGATGTTTCTTCACTTTGTACAGCTTGGTGTAGACAGTTAACGTTGAAGCACTGTGTTGGACTCTTATTTCTTCCAAGCATACAGCCCACTCAGCCTTCTAATATTGACTTCAACTTTCGAGGCTTGGGCCTTATCTTCTTTCTTGTCAAACTCTTGTTCCATTTTATCTAGAGTCTCAAAAGTTTCACTCACAAGATTGTTACCGAGATTAGGAACGACATTACCCTCAATGTCAGTGTACTCTGGATAATGTTGGTCCGTGACATCTTCGATCTCAATCTCATCAACGTCATTGAGCTCGTCGTCACTTTCCACATGGACTGTTGAAGCATCTTTCACGATCTCATCAAAAATAAGTCGGAACATTTCAGCAAGTTAATCGTCGATGAGATCATGAATTATCTCTCCTTCTTCAGGAGTGTAATTCACTGATCTCCTGACTATTCCCTGCAGTTCAAGAATCATCGTGAGCTGAGTCTTGATCTGTTAGAGGGGAGCAACATCATATTCATCTCGTTGATAATTTGATTCTGCTTGATTTAATACATAGAACATAACAACGGTCAGTCAACAATCAAAGCAGTAAACATCAATAATCAAAATATAAACATTATATACATTAGTTTGATACAATATTCAGTTACACATGATTTTAAATATTAGAAATAACTAAGCATTACTCTTGCCTTATATCATGTGCTCTTCTGCTGATGGGGTTGATATGGAGGCACCTTGGTCTTGAGCTTTTTCAGTCCTCCATTCACATGTAGATGCGGCACCCGAAACAGAAGTATCGTCATCTCCTTCATCATCATCATCAACATCATCACCAGCATCAGTATCATCCCCTTGATCATCACCATCATCATCATCATCATCATCATCATCATCATCATCATCATCATCATCATCACTGTCATCATCATCACCATCATCTCCATCTCCTTCTCTGATCTTTAGTGGCTTATCCTTTGAGCCTCAGCATGATGGTCTTGTTGGTCGCCTCCAACTCCTCTATATGTTTTGCTGAATGACCATGTTGCTCGTGGAGTTGGGACATCTCTGAGCTCTGAGCAGCCATCTGTTTGCCTACTGCTCTATCAGTTATGCTTGTTGAGATATCTGCTGAGATTTTGCAGTAGTAAGTTCTACTAGCTAACGAATCTGGGCAGTCTTCTCGTCATCGGCTGCCAACAGCTTCAGCACCATACAGTTCAGTGCTGAGAGTTGTTCCTCTACCCCACTGGGAGGCAGAGAGGATCCAGATGGAAAGGGGGGATAAGATGACGGTCTTGCATGGTGGCTAGTGGTGGTGGTGGTGGCAGTGGTGAAGATGGGGGTGGTATAGATGAAGGTGGTGGTGGATGAGCTGTAGTTGAGGTGGATTGTATGTGGGTAAATGGTGGAGTGGGTGTGGTAGTTATGGTGGGGGTGAAATGGTGGTAGTGGTGATAGTAGGTGGAGTGGTGGAAATGGTGGTAGTAGGTGGAGTGGTGGAAGTGGTGGTAGTAGTGGTAGTGGTGATAAATGTTATCCTCCTCCTCTTCTTCTATAGTCTGTGGGGCTGAGCCATCCATTTCTTTCTCGACCCCCTCGAGGTGGATGCTCCCCCAGGGACGCTGCTAGGCTGATCGGAAGTATAACTACGACCAATATCAGTCTCCCTAAATTTCGCCAGGGCGTCCACCAACATCCTAATTACCTCGGTCAGTGGCGACCACCTGCTCCCCACAATAAGAGTCAAGGTCTCCTCGTCTGTCTCCTCCTCCTCATCAAGACGAATGTCCTGATGGAACCCTGCTGCCTCTATTCCACTTGGGTGGATGCTAGAGATGCTATATCAGCAGTGGAGGCCCTCAATTGAGTGGGCCCTGCATCTCCATCATCACCGCAGTTGTCATTGTCGGAGTCATATTCAGGGATCTCAAGTTTCTCGACATCCGAATCACTATCTGCGTGGCGCCATTTATGCCTCCCTGGCGCCACATAATCAACCTTGGCCAGATGGCCGATGAGTCTCTTCACCAGGGGTTTGACCTGCTTTCCCCGGTAGACCTTCATACGACCTAGTGTCGTATCATCCATGATCTCCAACGACACAACGTCGTGGCTCTCCTTGGGCAGTGTGGGCAGCTTCTCATCAAAAATCATCTGAAGAAACCTAAGGTACATGCAGAAACCCTCTTTTCCCTTCGCCTCCAGATTCTCTATCAAGTAAGAGAGTATCATGCTTGAGAAGCTGAAAAGGTGGTTCAGTACAGTGCCACATAGGCATTTTGAATCTGGTCTGAAAGATCATCAAACCACCCCTTCACAAAGCCAAGCACTTTAGGATGACATGTGCCAAGTACTTGTACTAGGGACACAGGTTGCTCTTGTTGAGTACACCTGCATTAATATCCCCAGCGTACTTCATCCTCAAGAAGCACCCTTTCACAGTCAGCGGTGAAGTTTGGTATGGTGGTCTGCATCATCACCCAACCCAAGTACACGTCAAATATCCTCAGTAGTGACCTTAATATCCACCCTAAAAATAGAACTCCTGATGTTGTATGGCCCATGAGAGCGGTCAACCGATGCCCCCTCCTAGAAGGCCTGCTGAATAGACCTGTAAGAGTGCATGGTGTGGATATAGCCTTGTAGATACTGGATCGCTTAAGGAATGCGATAATCCCCGCGAACTCGGCCTCATTCCGAGTAGTGGCATCTAAATGAGCACATATGTTATGCTTGGGGTTGATGGACCAGACATCAATCTGTAACACAAGACACGTAGACATTAGATAACCGCACAACACAAATCAATTGTAATTAACCTGGTTGAATTCATTCTGGTTTATTCATGCGATTGAACCATGCGACCGTGTTCAGCCGGTTGACCTGGCATGCGACTAGATTCAGTCGGTGACTAATCAGGCGATTGAGTTCAATCGGTTGACTGAGCCTGCGATTGGTTGAGTCGGCCGACTTAGCTCATTCGTATTATCCATTCAACGATTGAGCCATTCGACCAGCTCAATCGTGCGAATGGATTTCATCCCAATGTCCAGTCGCATGTCCCACTGTTCGGTCGACTTGAAATTCGACGTTGTGTAATGGTTCTTTAGACTTGCAATCATTATACTAATAACCTAATAACCTTTATTTCAACATTTTACTTGGTTTAGTTAGGTTATTAGTCCATTTACAGTCTCGGGTCATGTTAGGGCCAATTTCTTGATTTAGGAGTCTCATCGATGGAGTTTTTGGCATGGTCACACCGCATTTTACCTGTATATGCACCAACGAACGTCAGAATATCAAAATATGTAAGCAATTTGGGTTAGAGGAAATTTTGGCAGAGTAACGGTAGGCTGTGCGATTTTAGGGCGATTGGGGGTGATGAGATGAATGCGATCGACTATGGCCCTATTTATACTGAATCTGATTTCAATCGGCTGACTGGACCCATTCGCTCGGTTCATTCGGGTGAATGGACCTTAGTCATGCAATTGGTTCACTCGACTGGCGACTGACTCATTCGCACAGTTCCATTCGGTCGAGTGGCTCAATCTGATATGCCATTCGGTGAATGGTTCATACTCATATGCCATTCGGCTGTTTAGTGCATGAGTATGGTCCATTCATACGGTTGGTCCTACTCATGGTCCAGTCGTGCGATTGGATCATACTAATGATTTTGATTTGATGACCATTCCACACTTAATCCCTTTCTTATAACTTTTGAATAAACATTATGAGCATTTGATCATCTGAGACATGATCATTTTAACTTGCAAAAATTTTGATCACCTTAGACATGATCCTTTTAAACAAGTTGTCACCTTAGACATGACTGATTTTTCATTTGAAAACACATGTGGTCACCTCAGAGATGACCCTTTTTGGTGATTAAATCCCCTATTGAATTCCATGGCGTAGTCCGATATCAAACAAACTGAATTGATGAATTTAAACAAAATAAAAGACTTAAACTAAAATAAAAACTAAAACTTGTTTTTGACGTTTTTGTGTGAGGTGTAAATCCTAATATAGAAATCTAATGGATTCGGGTCCGAAAAAGCTAGCTTCAATTCATTTTGACCATAAATGGACCAATTCAAGTTGGAATTATACAGGCAAGTCAAATCATTTGGGACATGATATCACACCTTTTGATGCTTAATTCTTATTTTTCATCTAGAGTCATTAGCATGTTTAGGAAATCATACTAGTACTATTAGATCCCCACATTGATTTGGACTTTAAAGAATTGTTGCCACGATGATTGTTAGTATACTGGTCCTCGTAAATCCATACACAGACTTTTGACTCAAATTGGTGATAATTTAAGGTTTGATTATTTCAACAAGCATTTGTGGATCCCACACTTATATGGTAATCAACATTCCTCAGGAGATTTGAGCGGTCTCAGGGTAGTTTTCAAGAAGAAACTATTCCTAGAACTTTCAAAGAGAAGCCAAGCCTCAGGTCAGTGCCACCGCACAGCAAAGAGGCACATAACCTATCTTCTTATTACAGCGTTTTTAATCTTTTTGCACAGATCTCACCAACAACAAAGTTATTAGTTTGATTGCTTTTGCTCATATTTTGGTCTTACGCTCATATTTGTGACGCTTATTCTGCTCATCACCCCTTATTGGAATTTTGTTGATTGTGTTAACCAGGGATAAGATGTTAACCCACAGCTTGTTGAACATCTTAGTTTGTTCTTGAGATCACCAACAAGGTCTAATCATCTATTGCGTTGAATCTACCAACATATCATCAATGGTCTAACATCCTCTACGTCTACTTTCTTTGTGTTACCTTAGTAGTAGCTAATTTTACTATCATTTTTCCTTTTATATTGCTCAGACTACACAGACTTATAGTTCGAACTTCGCATCTTATTTTATTTAAACTTTAAAGTCCCAAGTGGTTTGTACTTGTATACTACCATTTTTCAAAGACATTGAATTGGTATCTCAGATACGATCTTGTTTGTATCAGCTAGCCTCTCCTCCTCCTCGTTTTTTTATAATGTTACTAAGTAAACCTATTCTCCCCCTAAAATTCTAAAACATAACCGATTTACGCTTTTTAAGATTTTAATAGGCGAAAAAATAATACCAATGTAATAAATACTTAAAATTAAACAAATAAATAAAGAAAATAAAAGTTAAAAGAAAAATTGACTATACGCATCAGACTACACATGGTCATCTTCAGGAATTACATCACTTTTCTTTTTAACGTCGTTGACCTCTAAAAAGTATAGAAAACGTGGTTTATCAAAGCATTTGTATAGAGGTTAGCGTGTGAAACTCAGTATTTATTTTAATCACATCGATGAGGTTCTTTTCAAAACAATCACGTATAAAGTGATATTTTATGCCGATGTGTTTGGTCTTAGGATGTTGGACTGGATTTTAGTTACTGCACTTGCAGTAGAGTTATCAACAAAATAAGGAGTAGAAGAGAAATTCAAACTCTAGTCCCGCATTTGCTGTTGAATCCATATGATTTGTGAATTTGTGAATAGCAACTTGCAGCAGCAACGTATTCGGCTTCACAGGTTGACAAAGCAACCGAGGTCTGTTTCTTACACTGGCAGGTCACTAATCTTCTCCCAAAGAAGTGACATCCTACTGATGTAAACTTGTAGTTCATCTTGCAGCCACCGTAATCCGAGTCACTATACGCTGTAAGCTCGAAGTCATCGTCATGAGAATACCACAACCTAAGTGTTGGTGTACCCTTCAGATAACTAAAGATCCTTCTGACCGCTATCAAATGGTTAACTTTTGGCTTTGCCTTATATCTTGACATAAACATGTCATGTACATGATATCAGGTCTTGAGACAGTGAGGTACATGAGAGATCCAATCATTCCTCTATACATGGTGGCATCAACCGGATCACCATTCTTGTCGGGTGCCACATCATGGTATGTAGCTAGTGGAGTTCGAGCTGCGGAAGCATTCTCCATGTCAAACCGACTGAGAATATCTCCAACATACTTCGTCTGATGTAGGAATATCCCTTTTGGTGTCTGATCCACCTATAACCCGAGAAAGAATTTCATTTCTCCCATTGCACTCATTTCAAACTCCGCCTTCATTACTGCTTCAAACTCTTTACATAGACCGTCGTTCTTTGAACAGAAGATTATGTCATCTACATAAATTTGGACCAGTAGCAAATCACCATTCTTTTCTTTAATGAACAGTGTGCAGTCAATGACACCTCTATGAAAGCTGTGTTTCACAAGGTGAGTTGAGAGTTTCTCATACCAGGCCTTGGGTGCTTGATGAAGCCCATATAAAGCCTTGTCAAGTTTGTAAACTCTCTCCCAATGATATGGATCCTCAAATCCCTCGGGTTGACTGACATACACTGTCTCTCGGATTTCACCATGAAGGAATGCACTCTTCACATCAAGTTGATAAACTTTAATCTTCATGTATGATGCATAGGCAAGGAAGATATGGATTTTTTCCATTCTTGCCACGGGTGCAAACACTTCATTGTAGTCTATATCCTCAACTTGTCTAAATCCTTAAACAACAAGTCGAGCCTTGTTTCTGATGATCATGCCTTGATCATCTTTCTTGCATTTCAAGACCCATTTTGTGCCAATGACCTTAGCACCTTTAGGTCTATCCACCAGAGTCCATACACCTAATCTCTTGAATTAAAGATGTTCTTCTTGCATGGCACTCACCCATGCCTCATCATTCAGTGCTTCGCTAACATACTTTGGCTCAAACCGAGACACAAAGCAATGATATGCACTGTCAGGAAGGTAACCCTTTTCCATCACTAAGGCATAATCAGCTGAATACAACTGTTTTCTTGTCTGAACCCCTTATCTTACATCCCTAATGACATTATCCAAAGAATGATAGACATTTATGCATGATCCAGGAGTGCTTGCAACAACTACCTCAGAATCAAGATTATGAACATTTGGTTCAGTATCTGAGGCAGTAGGAGTTTGAGGTTCTGAAGATTCAGAGGCATCAATGTCAGATGCTTATGGACTATCGGTAGGAGGAACCTGTTGCTCCTAGTTGTTCTGATCAGTCTTCACAGCTTATTCATCAGAGGAAGAGTCACTATCTTCAAGTGCTCCCCCTGAGTTGGTAGATGAATCACCTTGTAAGTCGGATGATGTAGATTCCTGAGATGGTGTGTTTAGAACATCATACATCATCTTTGTTGCTAACTCATCATCAGAAGTGGAGAGTGGTATGTTGAAGGACTTGAAGAATCCATCATAGTCGAAAAAGAAGGCGGGTCCTTTTCTAGCAGGCGGTGTGGTGTATCTCTGAACATCAATATTACACCACACTTCTACCTGACCCGTTTAGTTGTTGTAAACCCTCTTGTTCGGTATGTTGTATCCTAGAAAGATACCTTCATCAGCCTTCTCGCTGAATTTTCCCTCCTGAGTCTTCTTTAGTAGGGTGGATGAAGCGCCAAATGGCTTGGGATACTTTAGATTGGGTTTACGTCATTGTAGTAACTCGTAACACGTCTTGCCATGGCTTTTAACTACCATAACTCGATTTAGTGTATAACACGCATTTGCTACTGCTTCATTGCATAACTGGATAGGTAGTTTTGAGTCTGCTAGCATCGTCCGTGCTGTCTCTATCAAGCTGCGATTCTTCCTTTCAGCAACGTCGTTCATCTGAGGAGTGTAGGCAGAAGTGAACTGATGCACAATTCCCTTTTCCTTGTAGTAAGCCTCCATCCATTGATTCTTGAACTCGGTTCCATTGTCTGAGTGCACTTGACATACCTTCAACTTTTATAGGGACTCCAGAGTAGTTACTAATTCCTTGAATGACTCAAATGTTTCTTATTTGGATTTCACAAACATCACCCAAGTGAATTTTGAGTAGATATCAATAACTACATAGTAGTATAAGTCATCTGAGATGCTTTTCGTACTAACTGGACCAAACAGATCCATGTGAAGAAGTTCAAGAGGAAGTTCGATGGAATGAACTTTCTTTTCCTTATGAGACTTCTTCGTTTGTTTGCCTTTCTTGCACACAACACATAAATCTGGAAGTTGGAAGTTTTTGATATTAACTCCTCTCACTAGATCATTCTGGATCAACTGATTCATCTTCTATGGATTAATGTGTCCCATTCTCCTATGCCAGGAGATGGAATCCTTCTTAGGAGCTTTTGACAAGAAGCATTGATCTTCATGATCCGTTGTGGAGGCCTTTGATAGATCCAAGACATAAGGTCCTTATATCTTGAGGTAGACATTAAGACTTGATCCTCCGGGATGACATAGTCCGTTTTCAGGACATAACACTTCTTGTTGTCAAATACTACCTTAAAGTATTTATCACAAATTGAGAAACAGAAAGCAAGTTATTTTGAAGTTGTTGAACATAGTTTACCTTGTCAAACTTCATTTTCTGATTACCTACTTCCCCTTGAGCTGTGATGTACCCACCTTTGTATCCTGCAAACAAAACATGACCTCCTTTTATCTGTTTGACGTTTGACAAGAGAACCCCGTTCCCTGTCATGTGCCTGGATGCTCCGCTATCTATAATCCACGTGTTGGTTTCAACACTATAGCAAACACCCTGCACATTCGATTCGAAAACATTAGTTAAGGTTAGGGACCCAAGCCTTCACTGGATTGGTTTCCCAGAGGCATCACACATCACAAATGTAACCCATTGACCATTCGAGGGTGAGGGAAGTTCAGATTTCTTCTATTCTCATTTTCAAAAATGAGGTTGATTTTTCCTTCCATGATACAGCTTTGTGTAAGGCATGTTTGTCATAAACAGATGACTGGCTAATGGATTGAACTTTAGGTTCACTAGCCCTTTTAGGTGGTGTCACTGAGTTCCTCTTAAAATAGCTAGGTTTTGGTTCTGGAAGTTCAACTTTCCTCCTCGGTGTCTGATAATAAGGACAGTTAGACGCAATGTGTCCACATTTCCACAACTGTAGCATGATTTGCTTTCAACTTTACGATTTAGCGGTTTTTGTGGAGATATATGTGACACACATGTGACCTTACTATGTTTGTGTTAGGATCTCGGCATCTAGTTTGATCAATTAGAACACATGAAATCTATCAATGAAACAATGTTTGTTATAGAGAGAGAATTTCTGCCAAAATGAATATATTCATTCAATGCATGCTTTGGCTGGCTTCATGCGCATCGTTACAATTAGGTCATCTTTCCTTTTATAAGGGAAGCTGACGTCAGCTGATGTCACTTGACAGTGACATCTAACTGTTATTTAACTACTAAAAGTTAACACAACTACTAAAGATGTCAAACAGCTGACATCTTCTTACAAAAATACCAAGTGTTAATTATCACTACAACTACTGAAAAGAAACTACTGAAACAACGACTGAAGAACACGCTCTTCAGTCGTTTTACAAGTATTGAAATAGAAAAGAAACTACTGAAAGGAAACCATCACAACAACTGAAGAATGCTTCTTCAGCTGTTGTGACAAACTCTGAAAGCTTCAGCACTGGGACTTCTTGAACTTCAGTTGTTGTCATCAGCTGATGTCTTCAGTCTTTATACTTCACCTGTGAAGCCTTCAGTACTTTAGTCTTCAGCTGTTGAGCTTCAGACTTTGGTCTTTAGCTGTTGAAGTCTTCAGTACTTTAGTCTTCAGCTATTGATCTTCAGACTTTGGTCTTCAGCTATTGAAGTCTTCAGTACTTTAGTCTTCAGCTGTTGATCTTCAGACTTTGTCAAACAGCTGATCAAGTCTTCAGCAGTTGTTGTGATGTCTTGTGGGACTTAAAGGTTTTTCTGATCTGGCTCATTGGTTCTTTTAGTCAACAAACTCCCCCTGAACCAATGCAGCCAAAACCTTTAAGCTTATTGAAGATGTCCCACTTATTATGGCAGAAAGATTGGTCTTTTTGTCTTCTAGATCAGCTTAGAAGTGACCCTTGTAAGCACAGGCCTGGGAAGAAGTCTCAATGTTCTGTTTGGCAAAGGATGGATGGGAACTTTGTCTTAGGAACTGGACACAGAGCTGTTACCCCATCCATGAGATCTACTTCCCAACTATGAGTCTGTAAGACTCTCTTGTATAGGCCTCAAGGAAGGTTACTTGTTCCTCCATGGTAAGCTCTTCTGCTTCTCCTTCAAAGAGTGACTCTGGCCCATAGTACTCAGAGAGGTATTTGACTGCTTCCATATTTTAGCTCCACAGTTGTTATGACTCATATGCGAATTCATCTGGGTGAATACCTCTAAGAACAAAGGGCTCATTCTTTCTAACTTCCTCAAGCCTCCTATACACTAAACCCTTTTTCACCACTTTATTCTCCAGCATCTTTTGTGGGGTCAGTTAGCTTTATAGGCTTTCTGAAGTCATCTAGGATCTCCCAAGGTGATACTACAAAGGCCAGTGAGATCACTTCATCTACAATCTTCTTTACTTGGCCAATGTATCTCTGTGGAATAATTTTCTTTTGAATCCTATGAGACACCCTGGGATCAGGCCAAATCCTCACTCTCTCTTTTTGATATTGGAAGGTATGTCTGAGAGTGTATAATCTCTGAGCATGTTTCTTCATATTGATGATTGAAGATGTGGCAGCGTATGCTTTGTCGACTCTTCTCAACAATTCCTCATCATGTTGTTTGTGAAGCTCTTCTTCTTCTAACTTCACTTTCACACATTTGCCTTTGAGATTTAGGAGTAATTGTTGGAGGGTGACTTATGGCCTTAGGCAACTGTATAACAGCTGAGATTGGCAGCCTGTCTTCATCTTCATCATTATTTTCTTCTTCTTCTAGCCTCAGTACCCTTCTCTTCCTCTTCTGGGGTACATTATCGGCTATGGTTTTGTGTAAGGGAATTGGTTTAGTGGGTTGTGATTGTGGTGGTTTTGGTGTGGGAATTTTGACAGGCTGTTCTAGCATTTTGGATGTAAGTGAGGCTTTAGATTGTTTGACCAGTTCAGTCCTGCTCCCAGCACCAGCTTCATTTAAGGCTTCAATGACCAGCCCTTGGTATATACTTCAGATGAACAGATCTTGGTGGTTATTGCCAAGATGCTGTCCCTGGACCATGACTTGATTTCAATCAATGATCTTCCAAGAGACTTAGCTATGAACCTGATCATGATTTCCAGCCGTTCCCTTTCCAACACACTGTAACTTGCCATCTTGCTTGGATTTCTTCAATCTCCAATCTTCTAATTTCTGAGTCAAGTTTTTCAGTGTCATGACCTTGCCTAAATAGCTGATCAATGATGTTGTCCATTGATCGGGTGTTGGGCATCAACCTCCTTCACCATTTCCTCCAACTCCTTCTCCTTCTTCCACTTTCTTTTCTTGTATGTGACATGAAAGTCTTTACTACTTTCAATCACTTTCTCCATTTCAGCTTCCTTCTCCTTCTCTTCTCAGTCTCTACACCCAACTCTTCTCATTTTCCACCTCTATCTCTTTTTCTTTCTCTTTCCCATCTTCAATCCTCTTTCGTTTTGCTTTTACTGACTGAATCTCCCCCTTTTTGGTTGCATTGGTTGCAAGGGTTTGATTGTCAGAAAGCCTTTTGCTCACAACTTCCTCTAACAAGGGTTGGATTACCGAGGGAAGCCTCTCATCAAGGGTTTTAATCACTATATCAGTGATAATTGGTGTGATGAGAGGTAAGGAATTTTGAAAGATAGCATCTATTTGCTCAGGGGGGTTCTGTCCCTGAGAGATAGTGCCAGAAGTAGAGGCAGGTGGCTGAGTGTTTTGGAGTGGCTCTGTGTATAAGAGACCTCAGAGGAAGGTGCCATCTGTTGGTGGATTGGGGCAGATGGACTTAGATCCTGAGACATTTGGCAATCAGCTTGTTGAGTCTGCTTACCTCATTCTCTAGGATGGTATTTTGGACTAAAACATCATAGAAGAAGCCCAGGTCATCATTAGTGTTTGCTGAATCACCTGACCTCCTGATAGAATCAGGATGTACATGCTCTGAGTGTTGATCAGTAGCAGCATGTGCCCCTTGTTTGGTACTGGGGACTTCTGCCTCAGGACTATGTCCTTCATTGGCAGTTGCCTTTGGTGAGGTCTTATGGATGGTACCAACTGCATCCTGATCATATGATGTGAAGCAGGAGAAGTGGCAGCCTCACCAGATGTTCGAATCTCCGTTTCTACACTTGGATATGGAACAGTGTAAACCCTGTGCTGTGGGTTATCAGAAGCATTTGGATCCTCTCCCTTAATTGTTGAGGCTATCCCAGTTTTGATTGGTATCTGGGGAGGGGGTGAGGAATGCAACTGAGTCAGCACTTTTGCAACTATTATGGTAGGACTTTAGGGGGCGGTTGCAGTGGGAGATGGTGTGTAGAGGCAGTATGCACCCGAGGAGAGTGGTGCGTTTCAATAGCCACCTCCTCAAATAAGGAAGGTTCCAGATGTATAGGTGCCCCGAATGTGGTTGCTGGAGGCTCCTGTTGAGAGGAAGCCTGAGCGGTTGAGGTTGGGTGAGTCATGGACATAACTGGGGGGTTATAACCAATATGTATTTCTTGTGTTTGTGGTACAGGGGCATCCTCAAGGGACTCATCTCCCTGAGCAGCCTTTTTGGGTTTCTTGTGTTTAGGTTTGGTGGGGACTTTGGATTTGGAGGTGGTGGCTGTGGGTTCCAGCTGCGTAGGTTTTCGCAGCTTGGCAGCCTGTTTGAGTGACAGGTCTAAGTTGTGCCTGGAGTATACCTCAGGCAATACAGCCATGGCAGGACTCCAAGGCCAACAAGTCCCTCAGCTTTCAGCAGGTTCTCTATAATGGGCATTATGAACCGTGGATATAATATCCTGTTAGGACCTGGTATTTGAATGAAATACCTGGAGATTAGCGTGTATACCAGATCAATAGTGTGGAATCCTATTTGATTGGCGATCCAATCAGTGAGAACACACGAAGAATCAAAAGAATTGAAACTAACGTTAGAAATCGATTGGAAATCAATCTAATGTGTTCTACGAACTTGGAGAACGAATTGGGAGGTTTCTGGACGGCTAGGGTACGTCTGGAATTGTAATTGATCGAGAGTTCTTATTTTTCACAAATTGAGTTTTATTTATAGGTTGGTATTATTCAATCGTGCGACTGAACCATAAGTGTATGGTTCAGTCGTGCGATTGAACCATGCGGTTGATTCATTCGCACGACTGAGTGTTCAGTCGTGTGACTGAGCCAATCTTATGTTACAATCATACGACTGATCCAGTCTCCTGGTTCAGTCGTGCGACTGAGTCATTCGTATGAAGGTGTTCATGCTTATGGTCCATTCGCATGGGCCATTCGTATGATAACATCATTATTTTAAGTTTGAATGTATTAATTAGTAAACATTATATGTAAACATTCAACTAATCACTAACCTAATTAATTAATTTAATATCAACTTATTACTGAAATATTAATCATTACAAATCACAAACACCCAATATCATTTCATTAATCATATGAAATTAAACCAGAATCAGTTAAACAAGATCTATTACATTTCGTATCATGATCTAGGGACATACATGTATCAACAAACTCCCCTTTAGGCCTAGATCTCTCTAATCTCTTGTTTTCTGCATCACCTCCTTGTATTTCTTGTACTTCTCCTCTGTTGTGACTACCGTGTGAATCTCAAACGTGAAGCAAAGTCGTATAACATTCCGGAACTGAAGAGCTTGTACAATATCTTGCGTATCATAGAACAGTGGCCACTTGTATAGCGTATATACATCACTTTCCGACAAGTTTGTAAGGCACATCGGGTCAAATACCCTGATAGTATCCATTTGTCCCTCTTTGCTTAAGAATATGACCGCTTCAGCTGTTCTCCAATCATAGTACCACCACTTAAAATGTGGAGTGAAATCCTGTGGCATTTCCCTGAGTGGGATTCTCGACATTGTGCGTGGAGGATTCCACTTCAACACTATCTTAGGCTTGCCGGTACTGGCATCAACCTCAGACCTTCTGACATACCTCGTAGGCCGTTGGGGTCTAAAGTTAACCCATCTAGTATGGTACTCCTTCTTTTGGGCAGCCTCAAACCAGCCTGACATCTTCCTAGAGTCAGCATACAAAATCTTTAGTTTGGCCTGCTGGTTGAGCTCAAAACCCGGTAGAGTCTTTTGATCATGTGGAAATCTAAAATACTCTATGCCCTTCTCCCTCTTAACTGCATAGACGTTAAGGTCATCAAAATATGCCCATGCTATAATCCTACCAGACACCTTATGATGTTTCTTGACTCTGTAGAGTTTGGTGTAGGAATCCTTCTTTGGTGTAGTACGTTGGGCTCTAACTTCTTCAAAACATGCAGCCCACTCAGCCTTTCGAATGTCAACATCATCATTTGAGGCTTCGGTTGTGTCTTCTGCTTTCTCTGATTCTTGCTCCATATTGTTCAACACCTAATAGTATCACTGACAAGGGATTCACCCAGATTGGGGACCACATTACCCTTATTGTCAGCGTACTGAGGGTACTCCTCGGCAGGGACATCTTCGATCTCTACATCATCAACATCGTTGAACTCTTCGTCACTAGTCGAATCGCATGTCGGAGCATCTTTTACTATTTCATCTGGATTTAGCTCGAAAAGCTCTGCGAGTTGCTCATTTGATAAGTCATGAATTATTTCCCCTTCTTCAGGGGTATAAATCACTGAACTCCTAACTATCCCTTGCAGATCAAGAATCATTGTTAGCTGAGACTTGACCTGCTGAAGGGGAGCAACGTCAAACTCATCTCTTTGGTAATTTTGATCTGTTTGATTTAAACATTTCACACATAAATCATTAGTAATTCATCAAACAGAAGGCATTAAAGTAATATAAACATTAAGTACATTGTGTTCAATTACATGATTCAAATACAAAAGAAGATAAATACATAATCATCTAATCTTTACTTTTTTCTTGTATCAAGGTTTCATCACTTGTAGGGGCAGAGGTAGAGGCTGATTGATCCTGTCTGTTCTTAGTCCTGTTCTCTGACCTGTAGCAGTGGCCGATGCAGGTGCATCCCCTCCTTCTGCTTCTTCATCATCGTCACTCTCTTCATCTTCATCCACATCATCATCATCACTATCATCACAATCTCCCTCTTTAATCTTCAGAGGCTCATCTTTAGATCCTTTAAGTTTGAGCATGATGGTCTTCTTAGCATTCTCCAACTCTTCAATTTTCTTAGCATAAGTGACTCTATGCTCTTGAGTTGGACGATCTCGAGTCTCTGAGCAGCCATTTGCTGGGCCTGCTCCTTGATTAGCCGATCTGCTCCGAGATCTGATGTGACTGCACTGCAGTGAGATCTGCAAGCTGTCGGATCCATGCAATCTTCTCTTCATCAGCAGCTAACAGTTGCATCACCATACGGTTTAGCGCTGAAAGTTGGTCCTCTACCCCAAATTGGGGTAGATGAGATCCATATATATGTGCGGGATCAGATGAGGGTCCTGACGGTGGCTAGTGGTGGTGGTGGTTGTGGTAAAGATAGGGTTGGGTCTGTGAGATATTGGAGGTGATGTAGGAGTGAAAGATATGGTGGAGGTTGGCATATTTACAGTGGTGGGAGGTGTGGTAGTGGTAGCTGTGGTGGCTGTGGTGGCTGTGGTGGCTGTGGTGGTGGATGGTGTGGCTGTAGAAGTGGTAGGGATGGTGGTAGATGTAGTGGTTGTGGTGGGTACGAAGGTGAGTCTTCTTCTCTTCTTCTTCTGGCCGTGCGGCTGAGCCATCCGTTTCTTCCTCGATCCAGTCGAGGTGGATGCTCCCCCTAGAACACGGCTAGTAGACTCAGGAGCATAGCTGGGATCTACAGTCGTCTCTCCCGAATCCCTGGGGCGTTCACCAACCGCCCGGAGTCCATACTCGGTGGGAACAACCTTGCTTCCCACGGTCCTCGTAAGGGCTCCTCATCTGACTCTTCTTCTCCTCACCAGGTATGAAGTCCTGGTGGAAGCCTGCAGACTCAGCTATGTCGCATGTTGGGGCAGACACTGGGGGTATAACATCTGAAGCTGTGCCCCTCGTTGGAGCAGACATATCATCCCCAACATCCCCACTATCATTATCGTCTGAATCATGCTCTGGGAGCGACAACCTCTCATCATCTGAATCGCTGTCATCATGACGCCATTTGCGTCTACCTGGTGCCACATATCATTCATTTGCCAGATGTCGATCAACCTTTTTACCTGGGGCTTTACCTGCTTGCCCCGATACACTCTCATGCGACCCAAAGTCGTGTCATCCATAACCTCTAGGGCAACCGCATCATGTTTCTCCTTGGGAAGTAATGGCAGCTTCTCGTTAAAGATTAGCTGCAGAAATCTGGGATACATACAAAACCCTCCTTCCCCTTGGCCTCCAGATTCTCCACCAGATACAAGAAGATCATGCTCGGGAAGCTGAAGGGGTGGTTCAGTACCAGTGCCACATAGGCATTCTGAATCTGGTCTGACAGGTCATCAAACCCACCCCTTCGAGAAGCAATACACTTCAGGATCACATGCACCAAGTATTTATACTGGGGACACAGGTTGCTCTTGTTGAGCACACCTAAATTGATGTCCCCAACATATTTAATCCTGAGGAAGCAACCACTGACTGTAAATGGATGTAGTCTGGTGGGTTGATCAGTATCATCCCCAAAATCAAGTACTCTCTGGATGTCAGCTGCTGTAATTTCAATGTCATGACCATGAATGGAGCTCTGTATGCTGTAAGGCTCATGTGAACGATCTACGGAGGCATTTTCCCAGAAAGCCTGATGTAACGACCTGTAAGGAGTACACTGTGTGGATATGGCTTTATGTATCCGAGAGCGTCGAAGGAATGCAATAATCTCTGTAACTCGGCTCCATTCCGAGTCGTATGGTCCAAATGAGCACATATATTGTGGACCATCTATCAGCCATTGACCTGAAACACAAGACACAGAACCATTTGTAAGTCATACATTCAAACTTCAGTTCAAGGTGTATAGTTTAAATTCAATCCGATACATTCGTGCGAATGAATCATGCGACTGGAGTCAGTTGTTTGTTCTTTCGTGCGACTGAGCTCGTTCGGTGAATGAGACATGCGACTGAGTTCAATTTGCTGACTGAGTCTGCGATTGGTTTAGTCGGCCGACTGAACTCATTCGCATGGTTCATTCTGTGATTGATCGAATCGCAAGATTCAATCGTGCGATTGGAGTTCATCCGAATGACCAATCGCATGACCCACTGTTCAATCGACTGAGGTTCGAATCTTGACCTAATTCAAGTAATTTAACATGGTTAATGGTCTATTAGACTCGCCATCTTGTCACTAATGACCTATTAAACTTAATTTTAAAGTTTTGCTTAGTTTATGTAGGTTATTATGGCATTTTTCAATCCGGTAATGTTTCATTCGAATAACACAAATTTGACTCAAGATCTTCTGATTTCTATAAGATTAACTGCAATGTACTTGTATACTTGTCAATCGAATGTCAGAAGATCAATAGCAATGCGAAAACACGATCTGTAGAAATTTTTGGCAGAGTAACGGGAAAGAAAGCGATTTGGGTGTGAATGGGAGTGATGAGTGAAATGCGATCGACTGAGGCCCTTTAAATACTGAAACTACTTTCAATCGGCCGACTGGCCTCATTCGCTCAGTTCATTCGGGCGACTGAGGTTCAGTCGTGCGATTGGCCCAGTCAGTCGCTTTCAGTTGGCCGACTGAGTCTCAGTCGGTCGACTGACTCATTCGTGCCTTTCATTGCTTTCTCAATGAACCGACTGAGTCTCAGTCGGTTGATTGACTCATTCGCACCCTGTCATTCGGTCGAAAGGATCATTCTTAAACGCCATTCGGGTGAATGACTAAATTTCATGTCCAGTCGTGCGAATGGGATCCATTCGCATGGTTGGTCCATATTCATGGTCCAATCGTGCGAATAGGTCACACTTAGTAGGTTTTCTGCCATTTTGAACATTTTAACTTTTGAAATAGACATTATGAGTTTTGATCATCTCAGACATGATCATTTTTAACCAGTTTAGTCACCTCAGACGTGACTGCTTTAAACTTGAAAATTCATGTGGTCCTCTCAAACATGACCCATTCAGTGAGTTGATCCCTTATCAATTTTCATGATGTAGTCCGGCAAACAAATTAATTAAAACGACTCGCTAAATTAGAAAATTAAACTAAAGACTAAAAATGAAGACTTTGTTTTGGCTTTTTGTGAGAGATAGAACCTAAGGTGGAAATCTACTGGATTTGGTTCCGGAATAGAAAACTTCAACTTAGATTGACCATACCTGGACCAATTCAATTTTGGAATCATACAGGCACATCAAATCATTTGGGACTTGTTATCAAAATCTTTTGATGCGTAATTCTTGGTGTTCATCCAGAGTCATTAGCAACTTTAGGAAATCATACTGAACTCTTAGATTACCACATTGATTTGAACTTTCAAGAATTGCAGCCACAATGATTGTCAATATGTTTGTCCACTTAAATCGATACACAGACTTTTGACACAAACTGGTGATTGTTTTTGGTTTAATTATTTCAACGAACATTTGTGGATCCCACACTTATATGGTAATCAACATTCCTTAGGAGCTTTTGAGCGGTCTACGGTTATTTTTACAAGAAGAGACTATTCTTAGAGCTTTCAAGGAGAAGCCAATCCTCAGGTCAGTGCCATCGCACAGCAGAGAGGCGGCAGACAACAATGAATTCTAGAATATCTAGGTTATGCTTATCCTCAGGTCAGTGCCATCGCATAGCAGAGAGGCGCACAACCTATCTCCTTGTTAGAGCAGCTTAATTTTATTTTGAACCTTTTCTAAATTAAAATTTCAAAGTCCCTCTTGATTTGTTCCTGTGTACTATCATATCCATAGGGTTTGAATCGGTACACAGATACGATCTACCTATATCAGTTTTCCACTCCTTCTCCCTCGGTATTTTTTTTTAATGTTGCTTGCTGACTTATTCTCCCCCTAAAATACTAAAATCATAACTGGTTTCATTATTTTAGGATTTTAAAAACAGCTGAATAACATAAGTTGAATTTTAAACAGACTAATTTAACCAAATAAGCTCAAATAAAATGAAGAATTAACTAAGCTACATCGGACTACACATGATCATCATCAGGAATAACCTCACTTCTCTTTTTAACACCGTTGACCTCTAGCAAATATTGAAAATGTGGTTTATCAAAGGCTTTAGTATAGAGGTCAGCGCATTGAAAATCAGTATAATTTTGATCACATCAATTAAGTTCTTTTCAAAACAATCGCGTATGAAACGATATTTAATACTGATATGTTTGGTCAAAGAAGTAGGCGGGTCCTTTGCCAGTAGGTGGTGTGGTAAATTGCTGAACGTCAACATTACACCACACTTCTACTAGACCCGTTGAGTTGTTGTGAACTCGCTTGTTCGGTATGTTGTATCCTAGAAAGATGCCTTCATCTGCCTTCTCATTGAATTACCTTCTTGTGTCTTCTTCAAAAGTGTGCAGGGTGCCCCAAATGGTTCGAGATACTCCAAGTTTGGTTTGCGTCTTTGTAGTAGCTCGTAACATGTTTTACCGTGGCGCTTGACTATCAGGACTCGATTCAGTGTATAACAAGCATTCGCCACTGCCTCATTCCAGAATTGGATAGGCAGTTTTGAGTCTGCCAGCATAGTCCGTGCTGTCTCTATCAAGCTTATGTTCTTTCTCTCAGCAACGCCATTCATCTGAGGTGTGTAGGCAGAAGTGAATTGATGCACAATTCCCTTTTCCTTGCAGTATGCCTCCATCCACTGGTTCTTGAATTCCGTTCCGTTGTCTGAGCGTACTTGTCTAACTTTCAGGTTGTAGAGAGATTCCAGTGTGGTTACCAACTCCTTGAATGATTCAATGTTTCTGATTTGGATTTCATAAACATTACCCAAGTGAACCTTGAGTAGTCATCGGTGACCACAAAACAGTACAAGTCGCCTGCAATGCTCTTTGTACTGATTGGACCCAACATATCCATGTGAAGAAGTTCAAGAGGAAGTTCTATTGAATTAACTTTCTTTTCCATATGAGACTTCTTTGTCTGCTTGCCTTTCTTGCAAGCTACACAAAAATCAGGAAGCTGAAAGTTCTTAACATTAACTCCTCTCACCAGATCCTTCTGAATCAAGTGATTCATCTTCCTTTGACTAATGTGTCCCATTCCCCTATGCCAGGAGATGGAATCCTTTTCAGTAGCTTTAGATAGAAAACACTAACCTCATGATCCATTATAGAAGCTGTTGACAGATCCAAGACATAAAGATCTTTATATCTTGAAGCAGTCATCAAAACTTGGTCCTCTGGGATCACGTAGTCTTTCTTCAGTACGTAACACTTCTTGTTGTCGAAGATGACTTTAAATTCCTTATCACATATTTGAGAAACAGAGAGTAAGTTGTTTTGAAGTTGCTGGACGTAGTTCCCCCTATCAAACTTAACTTTCTGATTTCCAACTTCTCCCTGAGCTGTGATATAGCCTCCCTTGTTTCCAGCAAATGAAACATGCCCTCCTTTTATTTGCTTGACGTTTGATAAAAGAGCTCTGTTTCCTGTCATGTGCCTGGATGCTCCGCTGTCTACTATCCACGTGTTAGTTTCAGCACTGTATTGAACAACCTGCACATACAAGGTAAAGGATTAGTTTAGGTTAGGAACCCAAGCCTTTACTGGCTTGGGTTTCCCAGAGGCATCACACATCAGAAATTCAACCCATTGACCTTTCGAAGGTCAGGGTAGCTCAGGTTCCTTCTTGTCATCATTATCAGACATAGAGATTGACTTCTCTTTCCATAAGCCAGATTTGTGCAATGCCTGTTTGTGATGAACAGTCGACTGGCTAACGAGTTGAACCTTCTGTTCACTAGTTCTTCTAGGTGGAGTTAAAGAGCTCCTTTTAGAAGACCTAGGTTTTGAGTCCTGAAGTTCAATCTTCTTCCTAGGTGTCTGATAATAAGAACAATAGGAAGCAATGTGTCCACATTCTCCACAGTTGTAGCACGTCCTGCTATCAACTTTATGATTAAACTTTCTTTGTGGAGACGTGTGTAACACTCTAGTAACATCACTCAGTTTAGGTTTTGACTCTGGTTCTTTTGATGTTTTCACTGATTTAACAAAATTAACTGATTTAACCTGTTTGTCATCCTTTTCTTTTTGGTTAATTGGTCTTTGACTTGAAGTATGTGAAAGATTATCCTTAAAATCCCTTTAGGTTCTGATTTGACTCTGTTTGAACCTGACTTTAAGTTAACCTTTTTCAAATTCCTTTTTCATATTAACACAAGGTAATTTACCCTTTGCCTTTGAAGTGGCCTCCTTTTGTTTGTTTCCAGAGTCAATAGATGAACATAAGGAATCTGGATCACTAACAAGAGGAGTAGACACTACATGATCCTTGATGGGATTACTATTTACTGGTCTAGTCTTAGTGTTCATTAAAGTCTCACATGGTGGTGGAACCACTTTGTAACCAATCCCTCCCCGTTGTTCCTGTCTCCACTAAGTATTGGACTATGTGTGAAGAACTAGTCCAACTATGCAGTTTCTGTTTTAATGAATTTACCTCTACTTCTAGAACTGCCTTTTGCTTCTTAGTGTCTTCTAAGGAGTTTAGGTAGTACCTAACGTCATTAGCTTGGTTAAATTCAACTACTTCGGTTTCCCTAAGCTGTTTAGTCAAAAGGTCTATCTTTTCTTTATAACTATGCTCATTTTGTTTTAGTACCCTATTAGCCTCAGTGCACAGTTGCAAATCTTTTTAAGTTATCATTGATCTAATAACCTAGTAAATTTTTCATCTATGCTATTCCTAAAAGTATCACAATCAGAACAAGCATGATTATTAAACATTTGGTCAGTAGTACTTACCTGAGTTGATTAGAAGAGTTAGCCATCAACGCAGCATCAGATGTCTCTGGTTCTGGTGATTCTGTCTTTTCTGTCTGACGTGGTAGTATCCTCTTGAGGCTGGTAACTGACCTCGGTTGCAGTTGCTTCTTCACTATGTGACATTGCTATCTCAACTGCTAGATCTCCCTCACTAGCGGAATCACTGTCAATATCTTCTACACTTGCAATGTTTGATTCCCCTGGTGAGACAACCTAAAGCTCCAATCCTGTCCTTCATCATCATGAGCAGTCAAGGCTTTTGGATCCTTGTTTGATGAAGTAGAACTGGTAGCTTGCTTGTCTTGACGAGTGAAGGATGAGAATGGGTTCCCGTTACCCGTCTTCTTAGGCTTGACACATTCTCTTTTGAAGTGCCCCTTCTCCACAGTTGAAGCAGGTCACTTTGCTTCGTCAAAGCCGAATGTGGTGTCCTTAGTCGCTACTAAGTTCTGTCCAGTTTGTTTTACAAACTTCTTTGCCCTCCCGACAGCACTGGCTAAAGCCCACATTATATCCATTCTCTCAAGCTCCATTTCGTCCACCTGCTCGTAGTCCTCGTCTGCCCAATGGCAGTTTCCAATCTTTCCAGCAACCAGTTCATCATAAGAATGACCACTGCTGCCAAAAGATCCATGTGCTTCGAGCTACTTCCATAGTCACATTACCGAGGTTCTCGGTCTTCAGTCTAGTAGCATTCGCTTCAGACCAATGTATGGGTACAAGAAGACCTGACGTTTCTGAACTGAAGGAGGTGCATGTGTAGGACCCGATGAGCTAGACACAAATGCAGTCTGGAGAGGTTCCCTAGGTGTCTTAGCTTGAGGTGTGGCATTGTATAAAGCTGGATTTGATTGTACGTAGACTTCTGAGCTCTCTGTACTCATTCTAAGTGATTCTTCTCGCAACTTAAGAATGAAGTCATTAATATCTCAGTTTTGCCAGCATTCCATTCTGTCTAAGATTAGACACGAATGAAACCCATTTTTAGGCAATCCGTCTGCAAAATTAGTAACTTTCTCTTCCATGGTAGTAGCCACCCCTGTGTATGCAGTTCACTCATCAGATGGTAGAATCTATCTATAACATCGTCCAAACTCTCGTTTCCCATCGATGAGAAGTGTCAAATTCCTTCTTTAACTCCTAGCCTTGATTGCCTTCAACGAGGCATTCCCGTCGTACCTCTTTTCTAGCTCATCCCGTAGTTTCTTGGACTGCTTATTCTCTGAGTACTGGTGGAATATGTCTTTAGGGATAGACTGTGTAATCAATGCATAGACCCTCTTCTCTTGCATTAATGACTTTCTTTGCGCGTCTGTCATCCTCCTAAGGTTAACTTTACTCCATCGGCTCCCACCGGCGTACTATATCCAATCTCGATGGCTTCCAACAGATTCGGATCCACTCCATTGGGGTAGATCTCAAAACATTGTTTCCAGTGGGGAAACTCATCTAATGTTAAAAGCTTGGTGGTTTATTATGATTACCCACCTCACTCTCAAGTAACAGCAGGTTCTGGATCCTAGAGTCCTTCCCAGCAGTAAAGGCTGACATTTGATCTTCCATTATGAATAACTTTAAGTCTAATAAACAATTGTCACGGGGCGACTGAAGGGTGCGAATGGACTAGTCGTGTGTATGAACTCTACGATGGTTCAATCGTGCGGCTGAACTAAGTGATTAGCTCAGTCATGCGAATGAATCTGATGCGTATGAACAGTACGACCGACGGTTCAATCGTACAAATGAAGATACGACTATGTCCAATCGTGCGTCTGAGCAATGCGAATGAGGTCCAGTCGTGCGAATGGCTCACTCGTGCGATTGAAGCTGCTGTTAAGCGAAAATTTCTAGGTTAAACGTGTTTTGCCGTAAAAATTTGAACTTTCGTAAGGGTTAATGCCTAAGTCCGTAGAAACCAAAACTTTGATGAGCAGGGAACGTCAAGATCACTTTTGACACAAAAGATTGCGTTTTTAGTGCAAAAACACAAACTTTTTATCAATCTTGATTGAATCACACGTAATCAAGAGCCATAGCTCTGATACCACTTGTTAGGACTGGTATTTGAACGAAATACCTGGAGATTAGCGTGTAAACCAGATCAAATAGTGCGAATCCTATTTGATTGGCGATCCAATCAGTGAGAACACACGAAGAATCAATAAAGAATTGAAACTAACGTTAGAAATCGATTGGAAATCGATCTAATGTGTTCTATGAACTTGGAGAACGAATTGGGAGGCTTCTGGACGGCTAGGGTACGTCTGGAATCGTAATTGATCGAGAGTTCTTATTTTTCACAATTGAGTTGTATTATAGGTTGGTATTATTCAATCGTGCGACTGAACCATTAGTATGGTTCAGTCGTGCGATTGAACCATGCGGTTGATTCATTCGCACGACTGAGTGTTCAGTCGTGCGACTGAGCAATCTTATGGTACAATCATACGACTGATCCAGTCTCCTGGTTCAGTCGTGCGACTGAGTCATTCGTATGAAGGTGTTCATGCTTATGGTCCATTCGCATGGGCCATTCGTATGATAACTTCATTATTTTAAGTTTGAATGTATTAATTAGTAAACATTATATGTAAACATTCAACTAATAATCACTAAACTAATTAATTAATTTAATATCAACTTATTAATGAATATTAATCATTACAAATCACAAACACACCAATATCATTTCATTAATCATATGAAATTAAACCAGAATCAGATAAACAGATCTATTTATTTTGTATCATGATCTAGGGACATACATGTATCAACACATATCCACGTGTTAGCATATAGTGTTGAGGCAGTCCTTAAGTTCAAGAATATTGCAGAAAAATTTAGTTTTGTTGCGCAAGGATAGAGAAGAATACCTGCTGCCACCGGTTGACATTTGATCCAAAAGAAGAGTCTTAGGGGCTAGGCAGACATTCACCATATGAAAAATAAGGCGTTCAGCGTCATGGAAATGCTTCTTTAGGATTTAGAAGCGCTGAGGGTACCTGGTATCAATGTTCAGCAAAGGATAGATCAGTGGTACCCTTTGAATATCTAGCAGGGAAGGTGGCATCATCCAGTTGTAGGTTTGGCGAAGGATTGCTGAAGTGATGACACCTTACGGGTAGTTGACGAACGACTGGAGAGACTCGGTGTCATTCTCTCCAGTGGTAAGGGTGACGTTCGTCCAGAACTGATTTAGGGATTCGGCATAAATGGTAGGATTGATAAGGAAGGCCCTTTTGTATGGGAATGGGACCATTAGATCAATGGCATTATCAAACTTCGTCCAGAAGGGTGATTTGGTAAGGTAGGCAACACAGTGTGTCTTGGTTTAAGCTGCATGGTCGCCATTAATGTGAGAGAAGGTTCGGAGTTTTTGAACGTTAGGTTTGAGATAATGAAGCTCTGTAGGATTAGGTATTTATAGGGTATGGGTTATAAAACAGCTGAAGGGTTTGGTGTTAATCATCAGTAGTTTTAAAACTGATGACGTGGTATTAACCTTCAGAGGTTGAAACAACTGAAGTCTTGATTTTAGCATCAGTTATAAAACTACTGAAAACCATGGTTTTGACTTCAGATGTGGAAACAACTGAGGACTGTGTTAGTCATCAGTAGTTGTGGAAACTACTAAAGACAGGGTTTTGTCATCAGTTGTTGTAAACGACTGATGATGGTGTTAGTCATCAGTAGTTGTGAAACTACTGAAGACATTGGTTTTGTCATCAGTTGTTGTAAACGACTGAAGACTTGGTGTTAGTCATCAGTAGTTGTGAAACTACTGAAGACATTGGTTTCGTCATTAGTTGTTGTAAACGACTGAAGACTTGTGTTAGTCATCAGTAGTTGTGAAACTACTGAAGACATGGTTTGCTTCAGTTGTTAAGATGAAACAACAGCTGTTAAAACAACTGAAGAGAAAATTCCCATCAGTAGTTTTCGTCAATTCTTAGCTTTTCAGTTGTTTCATACTGTCCTCAACATTACTCATCAGACTTTTTAGCTGTTTTCAGTATTTCATAGGACATCGGTACTTGTGTTTTTACTAACATCAGTAGTTATAACTACATCAGTATTTTGTAACAGAATCAGTACTTATTTGTGAATGTTTACTAATGATCATCAGTACTTGTTTACTGAGATCATCAGTAGTTGTCACTTATTCTAGCTGCAGCATACCAAGCCTAACACTAGGTTTTGGAAAGTTGAATATCCAAAGGCTTAGTAAAAATGTCTGCAAGCTCATCAGCACTAGTCACAAACTTTGGATCAATCAGACCTTTTTCAACAGTCCCTAATAAAATGGTGTCTGATCTCTATATGTTTGGTCCTAGAATGCTGGACAGATTCTTGACAATGCAAAGAGCTGAAGCACTGTCCATTAATAAGGAGTCTTAGTCTCTGTAATGCCATAATCAAAAAGTTAGTTCTGAAGCCAGAGTACTGAGATGTACAACTTGCAACAGATGTTTGTTTCTTACTCTGCCAAGAAATCAAATAGTTGCCTAGGAATTGACATCCACCAGAAGTTGACTTTCTGTTAACTTCACCCTACATAGTCACTATCAGAAAAAGCAACTAATTTGCAAAAGTGTCCAGTGGAATACCATAAACCTAAAGATTATGTACCTTGCAGATATCTAAAGATCCTCTTGACTGCAATCAAATGAGACTCTTAGGAGCAGCCTGAAATCTAGCACAAACACAAGTTGCAAACATGATATCTGGTCTAGAAGCTGTTAAGTACATCAAGGACCCAATCATACATCTGTAAAGTGTTTCATCAACAGCTTTACCTTTCTGATCGCATCCAGTTGAGTGGTGTGGCACATGGGAGTAGAACAGGGCTTACAGTTTTGTAAATCAAACTTATTCAAAAGATCTTTTGTATATTTAGACTGATGAATGAAGCCCATCAGCCTTTTGTTTGATTTGCAATCCTAGAAAGAACTGTAATTCTCCCATTGCACTCATTTCAAACTTCTTTTGCATTAAATTGGTAAAATCATCACACAACTAGGGATTAGATGATGCAAAAATAATATCATCAACATAAATTTGAACAAGTAGCTTATGCTGATCCACCTTCTTAATGAACAAAGTTTATCTATGGAGCCTCTAGTGAATTATTTTGAAGAAAAAATTTGATAATGTCTCATAACCAGGCTTAGGAGCTTGTTTCAACCCATAAAGAGCCTTATCAAGCTTGATACCAATCTGGATGTTTATTATCCTCAAAACCTGGTGGTTGACACACAAAACTCTTTTTATTTTACCATATAAAAATGCACTTTTAACATCCATTGAAAAACTTTAAGATTGTGGAATAAAGCTAGGCTAAGAACAATCTAATTGCCTCGAATCTGGCTACAGGAGCAAAGGTTCATCATAATCAATACCTTCTTCCTGTGCAAACCCCTAAACAACCAGTCTGGCCTTGTTAACAATAAGCCCATTTTCATCTTTTTTCCTAAACACCCATTTAGTGCCTATTGCACACTTACCTGGGGGTAGAGGAACCAGTTCCCACACTTGCTGCTTGTTAAACTGAAGTTGCTCAAGCTGCATGGCTTCAACCCATCCATTGTCCCTAAAGCAAGTGATAGTTCTTTGGCTCTTGCTGACTAATGAAGAGAGCATAGAAGCAGAAATTGGATAATTGACTTCTTGTTGAAACACCAGTATTGATATCACCAATGATTTGAGACATTGGGGGATTCTTCAGCTCTTGATAAACAATAAGATCGTGCAAGTGTTTGTGGACCGTTCAGTAGCAGCAGATGGGATGCAGACTCTTGAAACCAAGAATGAGATGGCAAATCAAAAAGATGTAGAGGAATCAGAGATCTCATCAGCATTTGTTGTGGATGGAACTGCTGAAGCTACAGGAACATCAGGTTTAGTGGACTCAGGCAGTTGATCACTAAACTTGAATAGGTGAGTATTGATATTATCATCATCATCAATACCACCAGGTGGAGAAATGTTGACTGGAGCAACAGCTGAAGCCTGATAAGGAACATATTGCAGTATAGTCCAAATCAAATAACTCCTCACGATTTTATGGAATCTTGTCCTTTGGAGATTCATTAAACTTCACATGCAGAGTCTCTTCAACTATCTTGTTCTGTAGTTGAAGACTCTGTATGCCTTGCAAGTAGATGAATAACCAAACAAATACCCTGCATCCACCTTAGGATCAAATTTGTGGAGTTGATCCTTTGTGTTGAGAATGAAACAAGCACACCAAAGGATCTGAAAATGAAATAGAGTGCCAAATGATGTAGAACTTCATATGGAGTCTTCATCAACCTCTGATTTACTAACGCTCTATTTGCATTAGTAAGCTGTGTAACAGCTTCAGCCAAAAGGTCAGTGGCAAGCCAGAGTCAGCCAACATGGACCTTGCAGCTTCAATTAGGGTCCTGTTCTTTCTCTCTACACTAATTTTGTTCTGGAGTCCTTGGGATGCTAAACTGCCTCTTGATCCCTTTGAGAGATAAAAATCATCAAGTGTATGGTTTTTGAATTCTGTTCCATTATCACTTCTGATACACTTGACAGATAGGGAATACTATTCTCAAACATACAACACAAAGTGTATAATCGTCTGAGCAGCCTCATCCTTTGAATGCAAGAAGAAAGTCCATACAAATCTGGAGTAATCATCCACAATTACCAGACAGTATTTCTTCTTTCCATACTCATTACTCTCACAGGACCAAAGAATTGCAAGCAGGCAATGGACTTAGGTTCTTCAATAGGAGGAATGAGACTTTTTTGTGTTTTTCCTTTCAAACAAGCAGTGCAGTTGTCTTCACATCTGAACTCTTCATAGGTAATCCCCTACTAAACCATGATGTATCAGCTGATTCAAGTTTTTAAGATTCACATGACCCAGCCTTCTATGCCATAGAATAGATTCTTGAGGAGAAGCCTTGGAAAATAGGCAAGGATGGCCTTTGAGATCTATTTTCTTGGAAAGATCTAAAAGCATACACTCTTCCTGTCCTTGGCCCTCAGGAGAGTGTGATCATCCAACACCTTATCAATCAAACTCAGGACTTTGGATGACAGAATCCTGCAGTTCTGACTGGTGAAAAGAGCAACATGGCCTTTATCACACATTTGACTGACACTCAAGAGATTGTACTTGAGATTCTCCACATGGTTAACATCATCAAACCTTATTTCCCCATTGGAGACAAAGAAACAAAACCCTTCATTTCCCACCTTTCCTGAGAGTAATCATGAAGAAGATAGTTTCCCTGTCATATGCATAGATCCTCCACTGTCTACATACCAGATGCTACTGTGGCATGCTGAAGAACCCTGCAATCATAATAAATTAGTTAGTTTTTGAGACCCAAACCTTTTTGGTTTTGGGTCTATTCACATCAACAGATATGGTAAACTAACAGATTTGCTATGAAGAACGAGACTGAGGGATGGAGATGATGAAGAAGAAGAATTCTTTGGCATGGATTTTCTTCTCTGTGGTTGAGCCAGGAGCATCTAATTGGTTGACTCTCCCAATAGATGTTGAACCATCATAACAAGTTGTGTCTGATTCTGTGATAAAGCCTTCAGCTTATCAGACACATTAGTGCTTGAGATTGATGGATTCCTGTGTTGTACCATCTCCCTTTGAGCAACCTCAGCTATTGCCTGATAACCCCTTCCTTTTTGGATTTCTTTTTGGATTTTGGGGTTACAGGTTTTGATGTTGCTGGTACAAACTTGGTTTCAAACTCAGTTTTCATTTTATCCATTTTCTTTTAAGGTTCTCATTGTGTTTGAGTTTGGAGCCCTTTTCATACCAGCAATCATCAGTAAGATGATTGAATAAGCCAATATTTCACATGGCTTTTTCTTCATCTTAAGTTGATCATCTGCTGAAGAAGATGAAACTACTGAAGACTTATTCTTCAGCAGTTTGCGACCAGTACTAGCAGTTTTCTTCCTTGCAGTACATGCTTTCTTGATATCTTCTTCAGTAGTTTTCCCACCCTTTCTACTAGCAGTTTCTTTCCTTTAGTACATGCAGTAGTTGGGTTTGTTCTCCAGGTGTTATGACTTGCTCTTTAGTACTTTCAGTACTTTGTGAAATACCACCTGGAGTGATCAACCTTTTGATCATGTGAGTGTCAGCATTTGAACCATCAACATCAGCTGATAGGTTTTGGGAGGAATTAATGCTGACTCCAACCTCTGATGGTGCTGTATCAGATAGTAGATCACATGATGAAAAGGATTGGTTATTGCTTTCTCCTCGATTCTACCTCTGCTCTGGGAGTAAAATCTGTAGGAGGAGCAGTGTGATTATAACCAATGCCAAACTTCACATTGGAAGCAGACTGCTTACTGAGAAGCATTTCAAAACCCTTGCAGGAATGTACCCATCACATCACACTCTACCTGGGTAGCTGCAAGTGTTTCTTTGAGGTCTCTGTACTTCTCTAGAAGTACCTTCTCCCTAGCCTTATCATCAGTGATTTGGCATTTCAGTTTGTAAATCTCATCATTCTTATCATTAAGCACAGACTCAAATTCAGCTTTTCTTTGGGATATTATTGTTCTAGCTCAATGTTCTTGTTAATTAAAGCTACATTTGCTTCTCTAATAGATGCAAATGCGGCAAGCATGGTTCAAAACATAGCTTGGCTTTGGCCTCAGAGGATACCTGTGATACCTGTGGTGTGGAGGCATTAGAGGATGAGGTATCAGCAGACTCCAGGGCATAAGAGCAAGGTTCCAAAAGGATTGTCACCGCCATGTTGACCAGCACCAGAAAAATAGTGTTCATGACCAGACATATCATCTAGTAAACTGCTCCAGTCAATAACTCCTGGGGTGAAAAAGCTGTGTTGTTGAGGTTGATATTATTGATGAGATTGGAAGGTTGAGGCTCAGGAAGAGCAGGTGGTTGTTGAGCAATGGGTACTTGAACTTGACTGGTTTGTGGCATCTAATAACAGGATATGGATATGGCATTTGACCCTGAGGAAAAAATATGCAAGAGATAGAGGTTGTGATTGATGACCAGAAACTAGCAGGATGTTGCCCTCTGTTTGTTTTGTTGATATTACTTTGAAAAGTCACAAAGGGTGCAGAGGAGTTAGATCCAGATGATTTACACTCTCTTGCAAAGTGCCCAAGCCTGTGGCATTGTGACACTCAACTACTCTTGTCAAAACCAACTTTGGTTTTGCCAGAGAGTCCAGGGGAATTTCCTACCAGTTCTCTTGTAGAACTTCTGAGATCTGATATTATCAAGGCCATTTGGCTCAAAATATCCATCTCTTCTAAGTCATCATCAACTATACCTTTTAAATCATCCATAATGAAGCACAAATTGTCACTATTACAGCTTGACTGACTATCAACACTCACAAATGCATGATCAGAACTGTTTGAAGAGAAATCTATATGCACATCATAATTACTTCTGATGCAGCATATTCTGACTCATGAACGACCAAGGCAGTGTTCCCTGGTACAAAGTCTTTAGTGAGCTTTCCTGATGATGCCAGTTTCCTTTTCTGCTATATCTCTCTTTCAAATGTAAGCAGTTTCCCATGAAGTTGGGTGAGAGATAGGCTATCCAGATTTGCATTAGAGCGTAGGACAACTGTATATGTGTCCCATCTCTCAGGCAGTGATATGAGGAATCTGTGGTTCATCTGGCTATTAGTGTATTCATGTTTGACCATTTTAGCTCAGTGATCAAACATGAAAAACGCTCAAACTGTTAAGTCAGAGTCTCACCCTTCCTATGAGCAAATGTCTGGGCAAGTATTCCCTATTGTTTGCTAAGACCTCATCAGTACCACCAAATTGTTCTTTCAGTGCCTTCTAGAGGTCAGAGCAGTTTCATGACGCATAAGCCCAGAATAGATTTCATTAGGCAGTGCCATGGCCAGAATACCATGAGCTTTAGCATCAATCTCAAACAGTTTTCGATCCTCATCAGAGTATTGTTCCTTCTTCTTCGGAACCATTTGGTTGGTTTCCGGATTGTTCACCATAGGCTTATGTGGACCATGTACCACAGATGTCCAACAACCTGAACTGTGAACTGACAGGTGATGGAGCATTCTTCATTGCCATATGTTATACTCAGTCCTAACCAGCATCGGAGGCTTGGTTGAGGAACCAGTATTGTGAGGGTCATTAGAAGGAGTACTCATATTCAGAATTCAAACAAATTCAAGGTAAACAAAGTAAATCTAGCTCAAAACCACTTAGAACCTCAAACAAAATGGCGAGAAGCACAGAAACTGAATCTCTATAATCGATTCTTGCAAATTTGCTAATTCAATCAAGTGTAGATAGCAAAAGAACAGTTTCAATGATCAATTGTTAAATCGATCAATGATTGACCTGCTCTGATACCATTTGTTAGGATCTCAGCATCTAGTGTGATCAATTAGATTGGATTTGCAGCGGAATGAGCCCACGAATAACAAATTTAAACAAGAACACACGAAATTTATCAATGAAACAATGTTTGTTATAAAGAGAGAATTTCTGCCAAAAGGATATATTCATTCAATACACGCTTTGGCTGGCTTCACGCGCACCATTACAATTAGGTCATCTTCCTTTTATAAGGGAAGCTGGCGTCAGCTGATGTCACTAGACAGTGACATCTAACTGTTATTTAACTACTGAAAGTTAACACAACTACTGAAGATGTCAAACGGCTGACATCTTCTTACAAAAATACAAGTGCTAATTATCACTACAACTATTGAAAAGAAACTACTGAAACAACAACTGAAGAACATGCTCTTCAGTCGTTTTACAAGTACTGAAATAGAAAAGAAAACTACTGAAAGGAAACCATCACAACACTGAAGAATGCTTCTTCAGCTGTTGTGACAAACTCTGAAGGCTTCAGCACTTGGACTTCTTGAACTTCAGTTGTTGTCATCAGCTGATGTCTTCAGCTGATGTCTTCAGTCTTTGTACTTCAGCTGTTGAAGTCTGCAGTACTTTAGTCTTCAGGTGTTGATCTTCAGACTTTGGTCTTCAGCTGTTGAAGTCTTCAGTACTTTAGTCTTCAGCTGTTAATCTTTAGACTTTGTCTTCAGCTGGTGAAGTCTTCAGTACTTTAGTCTTCAGCTGTTGATCTTCAGACTTTGTCAATAGCTGATCAAGTCTTCAGCAGTTGTTGTGCTGTCTTGTGGGACTTAAAGGTTTTTCTGATCTGGCTCATTGGTTCTTTTGGTCCAACATTTGGGTTTTGACTCTGCTTGTTTAGATGTTTTGTCTGGTTTAACAAAGTTAATTGTGTAACATTTTTAACATCTTTTTCTTTTCTATTTTCTAGACTTTGTCATGATGCACGTGATTGGTTAACATACTAGTCTTTTTAGGTTCAGATTTGACAGTTGTTGACTAGACTTTATACTAACCTTTTCAAACTCTTTGTCCAGATTAACACAAGGCATTTTACCTTTTGCCTTTGAAGTGGCCTCCTTTTGTTTAGTACTAGATTCATTTGATGTACATGTGGAATTTGGATCACTTACAAGAGGAGTGGACACTACAAGATCCTTCATTGGATTGTTATTAATTGGTTTATATTTGCGTTCATCAAGATCTCATGTGGTGGTGGAACCACTTTATAACCCAATCCCTCCCTGTTGTTTCTCACTCTCACTAAGTTTTGGACAATATGAGATGAACTTGTCCAACTTGCAGTTTTTGCTTTAAGGAATTAACTTCTACTTCTAAAACTACCTTTTGTTTCTTAGTGTCCTCTAAAGAGATAAGATAGTACCTAATGTCATTAGCTTGGTTAAAGGCTACTACTTCTGTTTCCCTAAGCTGTTTGTTCAAAAGGTCTATCTTTTCCTGAAACTATGCTTATTTTGTTTTAGAACTCTATTAGGTTCAGTGCATAGTTCCAAGTCCTTTACTAAGCTATCATTATGATCTAATAACCTAGCAAATTTAAATCAATGCTTTCCCTAAATTTATTACAGTCAAAACTAGCATGATTATTAAAAAGTTGGGTAGTAGTGCTTACATGAGAGGTTTCTGATGAATCAGCCATCAATGCAGAGTTTGGTGTTTCTGGTTCTGGTGATTCTAACGTTGTCGCAGTTTTCCCTCCTTCAGGCAGGTAGTTTACCACTGGTGCAGTCTCTTCTGTGTTGGACATCACGAGTTCAACTGCAAGATCTCCTTCACTAGCCGAATCATCATCTATATCCTCCACACTTGCGATATTGGATTCTCCTGGTGAGACGAACCGAAAGCTCCAGTCCTGTCCTTCATCATCATGAGCAGTCAAGGCTTTAGGATCCTTGCATGATGAAGTAGAATTGCTAGCGGGTTTATCCTGACGATTGAAGGAAGTGAAAGGATTCCCATTGCTAGTCTTCTTTGGCTTCACACACTCCCTTTTGAAGTGCCCTTTCTCACCACAGTTGAAACAAGTCACTTTGGTCTTATTGAAGCCGAAGATAGTGTCCTTAGTTGCAATCAAGTTCTGTCCAGTCTTTTTGAAAAAATTCTTAGCTCTCCGGAAAACACTTGCTAAGGCCCACATTATATCCATCCGCTCTAGTTCTATCTCGTCCACCTGCTCTTAGTCCTCGTCTACGATATGGCAGTTCCCAATTTTACCAGCAATTAGTCCATCATAGGAGTGGACTACCGCAGCTAAGAGATCCATGTGCTCTTTGGCAACCTCATCTGTCACATTACCAAAATTCTCAGTCTTAAGCTTTGCTGCATTGGCTTCAGGTACAATGTATTGGGTACGATACGACCCTGATGTTTCTGACCTAGAAGTAGAGGCTTGAGAAGGACCAGACGAGCTTGATACAAAAGCTATCTGAAGAGGTGCTCTAGAGGTTTTGGCTTGTGGAGTCCCATTGTATAGGGCTGGGTTCTGATCATAGGAAGACTTTTGTGCTCTATACTTCATTCTCAGCTCTTCCTCTCTCAGTTTCAGAATGAAGTCATTGATATCTAACTTCATTAGCATATCATTCTGTCTGAGGTTGGAGACAAATGAAACCCATTTCTCCAGCAACCCATCCGCAAAGTTAGACACTTTGTCGTCCATAGACGTCGTTACTCCATGAGTGTGCATCTCACTCATCAAGTGGTAGAACCTATGGATAACATCATCTAGGCTTTGTTTTCCCATAGAGGAGAAGTTGTCAAACTTCTTCTTTAAAGCCTTAGCCTTTATGGCCTTCAATGATGCGTTTCCGTCATACCTTTTCTCCAATGCATCCCATAGTTTCTTTGCTTGTGTATACTTTGAGAATTGATGAAAATATCCTTCGGAATTGACTGAGTAAGCAAAGCATAAACTTTCTTTTCAGCATTGTATTTGACCTTTTGTCTATTAGTCATGCCACCAAGTGTGAGTTTGACACCATTAGCTCCTACTCGCATGTTGTACCCCGTGTCTATAGACTCCCACAGATTGGGATCTACTCCATTTAAGTAGAACTCGAAACGTTGCTTCCATTGTGGGTATTCGTCTAACTTGATTAGCTTTGGGGGTTTATTATGATTCCCCACTTCATTGTCCAGTAGCAATAAGTTTTGAATACGTGAGTCTCTCCCTACTGTGAATGCTGAGTATTGGTCCTGCATTGCTATAAACTTTAAATTTAAACCAACTATTGTATTAGTGCGAATGAAGGTGTGCGATTGGGTTATTCGGGAGATTTAACTATGCGGATGGTTCAATCGTGCGACTGAACTAATGCGGTTGACTCAGTCGGCCGAGTGAACTAATGTGGTCGAACACTGCGAATAGACTTCTCAGTCATACGATAGGAGTACAAATGAGTCTAATCATGCGTATGGGGGACGCATATGACCTCAGTCGTGCGATTGAGTCAATCGTGCAACTGAACCTGCTGGATTTCGAAAATTCGTAGGTTTAAGGTGTTTGGACGCTAAAACACGAATTTCTGCTAACCCTAATTGCCGTATGCCGGAAAAAAACTAACTTTACAATCAGGAGACATCTAAAACCCGATTTGACACAAACGATTGCGTTTTTTAGTGTAAGACAATAAAGACATATTACATTAAGTTCAAAAACTTGGGACACATGTATCTATAAAGTTGCAGTTACTGTTGAAGATGGAGACATTGACTGGAGCTTTCAGGTTGAGGATGCATCTCCAAATGAAGCATTGGCGACAGATAATGAAGATGCCAAGGTATTAGAACATCTTTCAACACCTGAATGTATTGTTATAGTTAATAGATTTAGGTCCTATAACTTAGAGATGAGATCTAATCTTGAGTCTTTAAACATGTTAAAATCTGATTTCAAAAGAGCTAAAAATGATTACAACTCAAAAAAAAGATTCAAAGAAAATCATTTCCACTCGTAAACATGAACATACCAACTACAAAATTCAGATCAAAGATTATGTTACTAAGTTAACTGAATGCCAGGCTGAGCTTTTGATAAGTAAAGCCAGGGTGGAGAAATGCATTCTTGAAGAAGAGACCTTCAAGAATGTAATATCCTCATCCCTACATGCAAACATTTGTTATCAAATATGCTGGGGTTGGGATCTACTAAGATAGCTCCTCCACACACTCTTTTATCTATAAGAACTCCAATGTCTGGAGCTCGTAAAGATGAGCTTCCCTTCATAGACCTATGAGTGAGGAAGAGGAAGATGAGATAGTGAAGGATGACTTTAGAAGAGTGGAGAAGATCGTCCTAAGAAAGGACACTATTCTCCTAAGGAGAGAAAAGAAGTTAGGATGACCAAGCCCAAGAGGAAGAACTTGATTAGAAAAGCCAAGAGAAAGTCAAAGAAGGCTTAACAAATCAATGCCACTTTCAACTCTAAGTAGAAACAAGTGTTTATCTCTTAAGAAATTTGAAGTGGTAAAGGTTAAAGACTCAACTATAGGAGTTCTAGTTCTTATCCAAACCCTCCTAGCCACAAGAAGAAGACTAATCAGCTATGTTCCACTGCTACACAACCTAAACCATCCAAATTCAAGGGCCAGTGTCTCCCTAAAATGCTTGCTACATCATCTGTTTAGATGAAGATGGATATGGAAAGCGATCAAGTTCATCCTTCCTCCCAAAAGAATATTCTCAAAAGAAAGAAAATAGTTTGTGTCAGGTGTGGTAGTAAATTTTATCTTGCTAAGGATTGCCTCTCAATCCTAAAAGTATTTTCATATGATCAAGAAGAAAACGTCTAAGAAAATTAAGAAGAAACCAGTTTTGGAAGGAAGTCTTTCCCTTCGGAAGCTCCAAAATAAAAAAGAAGACAAGTGAAAGCTTGCCTTCGGAAGAAAATTTGGTTTTGGAAGAAAGGAATGCTTCTGAAGTACTAAATCTTGCCGTAGTGACAACAAGATCTTCCGAAGGTCCAATCTCCACTAATTCCAAAGTTGTTAAAACTTCTGAAGCACTGAATGTTAAGTTTAAGCTTCCGAAGGTGGTGTGAACGACAAAAAAATACCATTTGACTAAAAGTTCTTCAACAATAACACCTGATGATCCTTAAAGATTGAACATAGGATCAATTAATGTTGCATTGTCTTTAACTCATTTTGAAATTCCTAATACCAACAAGGCTTGGGTTTCCAAATGTAATAACAATCTCTTTTTATAAAGGAACAACTAAAGACCAAAAGAAATGTATGGATCATTGATAGTGACTATACCAGACACATGACAGGAACTGGCTCTTTACTTCCAATTCAAAGAAAATTGATGGAGGACCAATTAATTTTGTAGGAGATATTGGATGTTACATCACTGGAAGGGGTAGGGTCATAAATGGTAAGCTCGACATTAAGATTGTAAACTTTGATAAGGAGCTTGGATAAAATTTACTGAGTGTATCCTAATTTTGTGATCAGAAAATAACATGCTCTTCACTAAGCATGTGTGTAGTGTTCTCAAGCTTGTGGATGACCTCACAAGATTTACTTGGGCCTTTTTCCTTTGAACTAAGGATGAGGAATTTCATTCTGAAAATTTAGAATCAATGTGATCACAAGGGCAAGACCAAAGCATATGTTTAAGGAACTGAATTGAAGACCAAGTCCTTGATATATTTTGTAATGAAAATGGTATTACAAGACAATATAGTGCTCCTAGGACTCCTCAATAAAATGATGTTTCTGAGAGGAGAAACAAGATATTAATTGAATCAGTAAGAACCATGTATCTGACATTAAAGTACCTATTATCTTCTGGGTAGAGGTAATGAACACTGTTTACTATGTGCAAAACATAGTTTTAGTGGTTAAAACCCATGGTAAAACTCCTTATGAACTTTGGCATAAAAGGAACCTTTTATTGGTTTCCTAAATTCATTTGAATATCCTTGCACCATCTTGAATACCAAATATGAAGTAGCCTCATTTTCTGATAAATCAGATGATGGACACATTATTAGATACTCTTCCCTAGCTAAGCTTATAGCGTATACAATCTCAAAACTAGAGTAGTTGAGGAGTTAGCCATTGTGATCTTCATTAAGCACACTCCTAGTGTGAAAAGTTCTAACCATGATTGGTGTTTGATATTGATTAGTTACAAACTGTTTTAACAAATCTTGTAAGTTTGTTTCATGATCCATTGATATCTTATCAACAAGAGATCCTAACCCAAGATTTGAGCTAAAAAGACCTACAAATCACCCAACTTTAGCTCTAGTAGTAACTAAACCTTCAAATGGAGTTCCTATCAACACAACCATGACAAATTCAGCTGATACATCTTAAGTGCCTAAAAATCTAGTTCAGAGGCACAAAACTCATTGAAGGAGCTTCAAATGTAGGAGGAAGTAGTAATGATTATAGTGATCTAGATTTCTTGATGCTCACAGTCACTCCATGGAAGACAACATCAATGATGTCACACACGCATTGATCAAGCCTCTCTTGATAAGTGTGCTAATGTGGTCGGTGATACTTCATTACGTGATCTAAATTTCTTAAATTTAGATCTCTCTAATCAACTTGCTATGATCACTTAACTCAGGATCCATAAGTCACACCCCATGACAAACATCATAGGAGATGTTGATAAAGGGTAAGAAAAAGAGGAAAACCCAGGATAAAAATTTTGTCTTTACTCTTGTTTCTAACCTAGATAGAGCCAAAGAAAGTTAATGAGACTTTTAGGATGGAAGTTGGGTTGAAGCAATGCAAAAGGAGCTGCTTCAATTCAAAAGACAAAAGGTTTGGAATCTATTCCTCTTCTTTTAGGAAGACTCCCATAGGAACCATGTGGTTTTTAGAAACAAGAAGGATGATAGAGGAATTGTCATAAAAAACAAAGCAAGACTAGTTGTTCAAGGATACATAGAAGAAGAAGGAATTGACTACATAAATGTTTTTGTTCCGTGGCAAGACTTGAAGCTATTAGGATATTCCTAGCTTTTGCTGCATCCAAGGATTTCAAGGTCTACCAACTTGATGTCACGCGTGCTTTCTTATATGATGTGGTTGATGAAAAGTGTATGTAGAACAACCACCTAGCTTTATAGATCCACATCATCCTAATTATTTATGCAGCTTGATAAAGCTCTATATGGGCTGCACCAAGCTCTAAGGAAGTGGTATGAGACTCTATCTCAGTATCCTATAAGTATGGTTACATGAGGGGTACTATAGATGGAACTCTCCTCATTAAAGGAATAGGAAATGCCTTAATGCTAGTTCAAGTGTATCTAGTAACAACATATTTGGGTCAACTAATCGAAGCTCTGCAAAGACTTTGAGAAGCTGATGAAGAATAGATTTAAAATGAGTGCCATTGGAGAACTCAATTTCTTTCTAGGAATTCAAGTGAAAGAAGTTGACAATGGCATCAACATAAGTCAATCAAAGTATTGATAAGACATACTCACAAGATTCAACATGACTAAAAGTAAGGTTTCAAAAACACCTATAGCTAGAAACCACTCCTTTGGACCTGATCT
>JACCIX010001071.1:0-102883 GCA_025506515.1 Flaveria trinervia
TTGAATATCGCATCTAAATCATTTAAATCATTTAAAGTCCCAAATTCTTTGTTCCTTTGTACTATCATTTCCCATAGTCCTTGAATCGGTATCACAGATACGATCTCATTTCTATCAGCTAGCCTGTCCTCCTCCCTCGGTATCACAGATACGATCTCATTTATTTTATGTACTGAAATTAGAGCAACTAAAATTAACACTAACTTCTTAACCTATTCTCCCCTTAAAATTCTAAAACCGAAAATATTTTTACAATTTTTTGAATTTTATAAGAAGGAAATTAAAAAAATTAAAAATAAAAATGAAAATAAAAACACAATGTCGGACTACACGTTTTCATCTTCTGAGATTACGTCACTTTTCTATTTCACGCCATGAACCTCTAAGAGATATAGATATCTCGGTTTATCAAAAGCTTTTGTATAGAGATCGGCGCGCTGAAAATCCGTATTAATTTTAACCACATCGATTAAATGTTTTTCAAAGCAATCACGTATAAAATGATATTTAATCCCGATGTTTGTTTTAGGATTTTGGACTGGATTTTTTTACAGCTATCGGAGCAGACTTATTAACATATATAGGAGTATTAGAGAATTGAAAATCGTAATCCCGCATTTGCTGTTGAATCCAGATTATTTGTGAATAGCAACTTGCAGCAGCAACATATTCAGCTTCACAGGTGGACAGAGCAACCGATGTATGCTTGTTACACTGCCAGGTCACTAATCTCCTCCTAAAGAATTGACATCCTACTGATGTTGACTTGTAGTTAATTTTGCAACCTCCGTAATCCGAGTCACTATACGCCGTAAGCTCGAAGTCATCATCATGAGGATACCATACCCTAGTGTTGGTGTACCCTTTAAATGACAAAATATCCTTTTAACCCCAATAAGATGGTTGACTTTTGTTTCACCTGATATCTGGAGCATAGACACGTCACGTACATGATATCAGGTCGTGAGGCTGTGAGATACATGAGGGATCCGATCATTCCTCGGTACATGGTGGCATCAACCAGATTGCCACTTTCATCGGGTGCTACATCGTGGTTTGTAGCAAGAGAAGTTCCGGCTTTCGAAGCATTCTCCATATCGAAGCGACTGAGAATATTGCCTACATACTTGGTTTGATGTAGAAAATTCCCTTAGGTGTCTGATCCACCTGTAACCCGAGGAAGAACTTCATTTCTCCATTGCAGTCATTTCGAACTCCGCTTTCATTACTGCTTCAAATTCTTTACATAACTCTTCATTTTTGGATCTGAAGATTATGTCATCAACATAGATCTATACAAGTAGCAAGTTGCTATTTTTTTCTTTGATAAACAGTGTACAATCAATCACTCCTCTTCGAAACCTGTGTTTCACAAGATGAGTTGAGATTTTCTCGTACCATGCTCTTGGGGCTTGATGAAGCCCGTATAAAGCCTTGTCTAGCTTGTAAACTTTTTCCCGATGATATGGATCCTCAAATCCCTCGAGTTGACTGACATACACTGTCTCTTCGATTTCACCTTGAAGGAATGCACTTTCATATCAAGTTGATATACTTTAATCATCATAAGATGCATAGGCTAGGAAGATACGGATGGCTTCCATTCTTGCCACGGTGCAAACACTTCGTTGTAATCAATACCCTTGACCTGTCGAAATCCTTGAACTACAAGTCGAGCCTTGTTCCTAATTATGACCACTTGGTCATCCTTTTTGCACTTCAAGACCCATTTAGTGCCAATGACCTTAGCACTTTTAGGTCTATCCACCAGAGTCCAGACCTAAATTCTTGAATTGAAGAAGTTCTTCTTGCATGGCACTCACCCACCTCATTGTTTAAGGCATCCCTTACATATTTTGGCTCAAATTGAGACACAAAACATCGATAAGCTTCGTGGTGAAGGTATCCTTTTTCCATGACTGTGGCATAATCAGCTGAGTATAGCTGATTTTGTGTCTATAATCCCAATTGTACATCCCCTATGACATTGTCTAGAGGATGACAAACATTAAGTCATGACCTGGGAGTGGTGGGAACAGCTACATCCTGGCCTAGATTGTGAGTTCTAGAGTCAGAATCTGTAGCAGTTTGAGTTTGAGGTTCTGAAGTGTCAGAGGCATCAACAACGGATGCATGTGTACTTGTTGTAGCAGGAACCTGTTCCTTGTGTTCAACCTGAACATTCTCCACATCTTCATCGTCAGAGGAGGAGTCACTAACGTCTAGTACTCCCCCTGAGCTGCTAGAAGATTGGCCTTGTGAACCAGCTGCTGTTGAGTCTAGGGGCGGTGTGTTTAAGACATCATACATCATCTTTGTAGATAGCTCATCATCAGAAGGCATGAGATGAATGTTGAAGGACTTGAAGAATCCATCATAATAAAAAAGAAGGTTGGTCCTTTTCCTTAGGAGGGGTGGTGTATCTCTGAACATCACCGTTACACCACACTTCTACTTGACTTGTTGAGTTGTTGTAACCCTCTTGTTTGGTATGTTGTATCCAGAAAAATCCTTCTTCAGCCTTTTCACTGAACTTGCCTGACTGATGTTTCTTTAGCACGTACATGGTGCCCCAAACGGTTCGAGGTACTACAGATTAGGTTTACGTCGTGTAGCAACTCGTAACACGTTTTTCCAAGTCGTTTAACCACCAAGACTCGATTCAAAGTGTAACATGCATTGGCCACTACCTCGTTCCAGAATTGGATAGGCAGTTTTGAGTCTACTAGCGTGGTCCTGGTAGTCTCTATCAAGCTTCTGTTCTTCCTTTCAGCAACCCCGTTTATCTGTGGAGTGTAGGCAGATGTGAACTGATGTACAATTCCCTTTTCTTTGCAGAATACCTACATCCACTGATTCTTGAACTCTGTCCCGTTGTATGAGCGGATCTGACGTACCTTTAACTTGTATAGAGATTCCAAAGTGGTCACAAATTGTTTGAACGAATCAAATGTTTCTAATTAGATTTCAGAAACATCACCCAAGAGAATCTAGAGTAGTCATCGGTGACTACATAACAGTACAAATCTCCAACAATACTCTTGTGCTCACTGGACCGAACCGATCCATATGTAGAAGTTCAAGAGGCAATTCAATAGAGTTGACATTCTTTGCCTTGTGAGACTTCTTGGTCTGTTTTCCCTTCTTCCATGCAACATAGAAATCTGGAAGTTGAAAGTTTTTGACATTTACTCTGTTGACCAAATCATTTTGAATGAGATGATTCATCTTCCTTGATTTATGTGTCCCATCCTCCTATGCTAGGAGATGGAATCTTTCTCAGTTGCCTTTGACAAGAAGCATTGGACTAGTTTATCGGTTGTTGAGACCTTTGTTAGATCCAAGACATATAAATCATTGTATCTTGAAGCAGACATTAAGACCTGGTTTTCAGGAATGGTGTACTCCTTCTTCAACACGTAGCACTTCTTGTTGTCCAAGACTACCTTGAAACCTTGTCACAAATCTGGGATACAGAAAGTTGTTTTGTAGTTGTTGAACGTAGTTGACCTTGTCAAACTTAACTTTCTGATTTCCCACTTCTCCTTGTGCCATGATGTAACCTCCTTTATTTCCCGCAAAAGAAACATGTCCTCCTTTAATTTGTTTGACGTTTGAGAGGAGAGACAGGTTTCCAGTCATGTGCCTGGATGCTCCACTATCTACAATCCACGTGTTTGTGATAGCACTATAATGAACACCTTGCACATTCAAAGGAAATGATTAGTTAAGGTTTGGGACCAAGCCTTACAGGCTTGGGTATCCTAGAGGAATCACACATCAAAAAGTCAACCCACTGTACATTTGAGGCGAGGGCATATCATGCTTCTTACTGCTCTCAGTATCAAATATTTGACTTGATTTTTCTTTCCACAAGCCAGCTTTGTGCAATGCCTATTTGTGATAAACAGACGATTGGTTTATGGTTTGAACCTTAGTTTCACCATTTCTTTTAGGTAGAGTAATAGAACTCCTTTTAGAAGAAATCTGTTTTGAATCTTGAAGCTTAACTTTCTTTCTCGGTGTCTGATACTGAGACAATTAGAAGCTATATGTCCTCTCTTTCCATAATTATAGCATGATCGAACTTCTACAGTAGGGAAAGTTGTCTCTGTGGAGAAGAGTGTGAGACCGTGTGACTTTGGTCTTGTTGGGTTTCAACTCTTCTTGTTTGGATGTTTTAACTTCTTTAATAAACTTTAACTTTTGAGCAATTGAAACAAATTTTGCCTTTTGTTTGTTTGGACTATTACGTGGAGCACGTGTAGTTAGTTTGTTTAGTCACTTTCTATTCAGAAGAAGACATGGTAGATCCTGACTTATATTAACCTCTTTAAACTGTTCGTCCAAATTAACAATAGGCATTTTACCCTTAGATTTCAAAGTGGTCTCCTTCTGTTTAGTGGCAGATTCCATCTTTTGACAATTGGAATCTAGATCACTAACTAGAGGAGTGGTCACCACATGATCCTTAATAGGATTGTTGTTTACCGGTCGACATTTTGTATTTAACAAAATCTCATGTGGTGGTGGAACCACTTTGTAACCTAATCCCTCCTCATTGTTTCGTTCTTTGACCAAGTTTTTAACTATATGTGAAGAACTAGTCCAACTGTATAGTTTTTGTTTTAAAGAATTTACATTGACTTCCAAAACTGCTTTCTCTTTTTTAGTTTCTTCAAGGGAGTTTAAATAGAACTTAATGTCATTTGCTTGGTTAAAAGCCACAACTTTGTTTTCCCTTAGTTGTTTATTTAATAGTTCTATTTTTTCTTTGTAACTGTGCTCATTTTGTTTTAAAACACGATTTGCTTCTATGCATAGTTGTAAATCGTTTACTAAGCTATTGTTATGATCTAAAAACCTAGCAAATTCAAATCAATGCTTTCCCTAAATTTATTATATTCAAAACAAGCATGATTATCTAAAAATTGGTCTTTAGAACTTACCTGAGAAGATTCAGTTGAAACTGCCATCAGTGCAAGATTGTCTCTTCAGCTGCTGGAGATTCTGATCATGTAGTTTTGTCATCTTCTTCAATCACAGGTTTGACCACTTTCACAACTTCTTCAGTTTCTGACATGGCTATTTCGACTGCGATATCGTCTTCACTTTCAGTATCGTCATCCAACACCTCGACATTTGCAATGTTGGATTCTCCCGAAGGCACAAATTTGAAGGTTCAGTCTTGCCCTTCATCATCTTGAGCAGTAAAGGCCTTTGTCTCGCTGCTAGACGATGTAGCTACCCCAGTTGGTTTATCCTAACGCTTGAATGTTGAGAACGGGTTCCCATTGCTAGTCTTCTTAGGCTTTACACATTCACGTTTAAAGTGCCCCTTCTCTCCACAGTTGAAACAGGTCACTTTAGACTTGTTAAACCCAAACGTAGTGTCTTTGGTAGCTATCAAGTTCTGTCCCATCTTTTTAACAAACTTCTTAGCCCTCCGGACAACACTTGCTAACGCCTACATTATGTCCATACGTTCAAGCCCGTTCTCATCTACCTGTTCGTAGTCTTCGTGTACTAGATGGTAGTTACCAATCTTTCCTGCAACCAACCTGTCATATGAGTGTACCACAGCTGCCAATAAATCCATGTGTTCTTTAGCCACCTCCACGGATGTTCCTAAGGTTCTCAGTCTTCAACTTTGTAGCATTAGCCTCTGGTGCAATAATGGGTACTTGATGACCCAGATGTGTCAGACCCAAGTTATGGTTTGTGAAGTAGCAATTGAACTGGAAACAAAATCCGTCTGAAGGGGTGCTCCTGAATTGGTTGCTGTAGAAGAGGCGTTGTAAAGCGAAGGATTTTGATCATACGTTTGTTTCTGCGAACTGTATTTCATCCTAAGTTCCTCCTCTCTTAATTTCAGGATGAAATCATTTATATCTAACTTTTCCAATATACTATTTTGTCTTAGGTTAGATACAAATGAATCCACTTCTCTGGTAACCCATCAGCCAAACTAGAAACCTTATCTTCCATCGACGTTTTAACTCCATGAATATGTAGCTCACTCATGAGATGATAGAACCTGTAGATTACATCATCTAGACTTTCCTTACCCATTGAAGAGAAGTTGTCAAACTCCTTCTTCAATGCTTTTGCCTTTAGAGCTTTTAACGAAGCATTCCCATCATAGCGTTTTTCCCAGGCTATCCAAAGTTTCTTAGCCTGTTATTCTCAGATAATTGATGGAATATATCCTTCGGTATAGACTGAGTTAACATCGCGTACACTTTCTTCTCTGCGTTATATTTTGCCTTCTACGTGTCATTCATCCCTCCCAAAGTCAGTTTCACTCCATCAGCACCTACTGGCATGTCATACCCTGTCTCGATTGACTCCCAATTGTTGGATCAATTCCATTTAAGTAAATCTCAAAACGTTGCTTCCATTGAGGGTAATCGTCTAACGTTATTAGCTTAGCGGTTTATTGTGATTCCCTGTCTCATTTTCCAGAAGTAAGAGGTTCTAGATTCGTGTGTCTCTCCCTACAGTAAAAGCTGAGTATTGCTCTTCCATTTAGTTAATTTAAAATTTTTTAATTCAAATACTTTGCTTATACGAATGGACCATTCGTGCGATTGAACTTATCCGATTGGGTCAATCATGCGAACGTAGTATGCAGATGAATTCAATCGTGTGATTGGATTCAGTCGTTTGGAAGGGGAATGCGGTTGGAGTCTATGCGAATGAAGCTGGTCAATCATGTGAATGAACAAGAGGACTGAGTTCAATCGTGCGTATGGAGGATGCGAATGAGTTCAGTCGTGCGATTGAGTCAATCGTGCGACTGAAGGCTGCTGTTTTTGCAAAAACGAATGTTTTGAACACCTTGACGCAAAAACACGAATTTCTTACGAACCCTAATTGTCATATGACAAAAAACGTTAACTTTATGACCAGAAGACTTCGAAAACACTTTTTGACACAAAAAGATTGAATTTTTGAGTGAAAAACACGATTTTTAGCCCAAAATTGATTGAATCACATGTAAATCTAGAGCCAAAGCTCTGATACACTTGTTACGACCATGTATGGACGGAGTACTAACTGATTTACTGTATACCAACTCAAATAGTGCGGAATCCTATTTGATTGGCAATCCAATCAATGAGAACACACGTAGAATCGATCTTAGAATGAATCTAAATGTTAAGAATGATTGCAAGACAATTTTGTGCGATCTATGAACTTGGAACAGGGTCTCTAAAGTCTCTAGACGCGCTACGGTCCGAATAGGAGTCGAAATATTGAAAGTGTCATGTTTTCAACGAATTAAGTGGTATTTATAGGTTAGGGTTAGTCAATCTTACGACTGGACCATTAGCATGGTTCAGTCGTGCGACTAAAGCATGCGACTAAAGCATGCGACTGAGTCAATCACATGACTAAAGGTTCAATCGTGCGACTGAGTCATCCGTATGTCTCAGTCATACGACTAATCTAGTCTCCAGGTTCAGTCGTGCCACTGGTCCATTAGCATGAAGTATTCATGCGTATGGTCCATTAGCATGGTCCAGTTGCACGAATGATCCATTAGCATGGTCTAGTCGTACGAATGGTCCATTAGCATGGTCCATTCGCATGAACTTCATACAACTAAGTTTGAATATGTTTCCCAATCATTACTTGACTAGATCTATTCAAACAACCACAAACCTATATAGTTAGTTCAATATGCGTTAATAAATAATAAACATTGAAACATACACTGAAACATTTAACATTAAGATCACCAATCACATATTATGTTTTATTCAACTCATACATTTCATTTACATTTAGGACATGACAGACATATTAATTAAGATCGTAAACTAGGTACATATGTATCAACATAGATTAATGTCATTGGTCCGTAACTTTCTACTATTGTACCTTTTAACATTTTCGTAATATATTAGGATGTGAGCTATGACCTGTCATAATCCTAAGTCAAAAGGCAATCTGTCTTTTGACTATACATTGATCTCATTATCTAGATTAGTGTTTTCAGCTGGCTTTCAAAGTATAGTCGGTTGTAGGATGTAGTATAAAGTGTCTCAAGTACTTGTCTTTATATTCTTGCTTTGTAACACTTGTAATAGAACTTGAGAGTAATATATATTATCCTTGAAAACCAAATATTATCTTGTTATTAGTTCTGTCTCATATTTATTTACGTTCTTAGTATCATCAACATAAACTTGGTTTCCTATTTGATATGTTAAGTGTTCTAAGTATTTTCTCACTGTGAAATTGTTGCATTGACCCCCTTTAACGGTCCCACAGTTTTAGTTATTAGGTAGGTTAACGGTAAAACTGAAATGAAAAACATCCTAGGGTTCATTTATGGTTTTCTATGGATAGATGGTCTTGGTATTGAATTATTTTATTTATCCTTTTATTATGTGATCTAAAAATTATTGTATGCTTGCAAATCCATATGTTGTTTTACTCAAAGGACAATAATATAGTAGTTTAATTAATTACATCAATGCATAACTCATCAAATGTATAATGTTCTTGTAATTCGTTTTTATGTAACGTAAGGGTGGTTGGGTAATCTCAAACAAGTTTTGAGTCAAAACGGTTGTTTTTTTACATATCAGGTTTGGATGGTCTTAATATCATGGACAACTTTTCTCTAATATATGTTTAGTACCAACTATTTATACATGTATGATAATGTTTTTCTAATTGTATAAAGTCTTACTTAAGAAGCTACTCAAATCTAATCATGAAATTGTTTGATGGTCATGTTGCATACGGCATCACATATGAAAGTGTTAAGTTTGAGGTTTTGATTTTTAGCCATGGATGCATCCACATTCTAGAAAAAGGTTCATACTCCAATTATGAAACTTTTTGGTGTTCGATTAATATGACGTTACTAATCGAGCTAGGGATACGAGTTACACCTTGGGCAACGAATATTAAGTCCACTTATTTTATTTAACTGGCGTTTACAAACTATATCGAATTTAAATGATTTGTAAAAGTTATAAATTATTTAATTAAATGTTAAAGTGTTAAACGTTATTGTTTTGATTTTCGGTTATGATGTGGGGTAATATCAATATAATTGGGCCTAGAGCCCGTGAGTAGATTAATATTAAATAAGTGATTAATTAATTCTTAAAACCTAATTTCTTATCTATATCTATATAATCTATATAAATAAGTATATGGACTAACAAAAAGAGCGTCTTTTTGATTGCATCTACTACGACAAAACAAAAGAAGCAAAGATTATTAATCCGAATTTATTTGGGTTTTTCTTCTAATCTATAATCTATAATAAAAGAAGATCTTTTTAAGACACATGTCATAATTCTAGCATATCAAATGACACATGTCATCATTCTAGCATATCAAAAAATTATTTCCCGTTTCTCTCATAATAAATACAAAAATAATTAGACTTTCCTTTTAACTAAAATATGTTTAAAAAATATAATTATATTTGTGTTTCTTTTCTCTCTCATATTAAATGATAATTATTATAAATAACTAAACTAAACTACTAAACGTTTAAAATATAAATGTAGTTATTTAATAATTTATTAATACACATTAAATATAAAGTAATAATTTTTAATTCATTATGTGTTATAACTTTTAAATATTCATTATACTTTATTTCATCAACGGATAATAACATTTGGAAAATAAAATATTCATAAAACTAATGATTTTAATATGTTTATTTATTCCACCCATGTAATACATGGGCTCTAACGTAGTTGCCATATACAACAAAAAAGGCCACCATTCCTTTCGAACGCCAACAACATCACCATCCATATCCGTACTCCACCCGTGAACAACATCAAAACCCAAGAACCACAAATTTTGGTTTTTGCTTTTGTTCAGTTCGTAACTCTAGCAATCAATCGTTGAACCCTCGATGTCTCGTACGGTTAATTGTTAACCACAAAGGTATTATTAACTTATCAGTAGGTTAATTATTATTCAGTATTTGCATTGTTTGTAACCAAGATCTTGTCGAGTGCACTTTTGGTATCTAATATTTACTCCGTTGCGTAAACTATTATTAATCTGATTAATAATTATAAAAACTGTTTGATAAATAAATCTAACCAATATACCACTGACCCAACATAATCCTTGTCAAGCAGCTAATTTTGTCGATTACTAATCACCGAGTCTAGTTTTGATCATTGTGTTACCCTTTTGTCTAATGTTAACCATGGTGTTATGCATCGGGTTTTATAAAATGATAGTTTTCAATTAACACAATAATAAGAAATGTAATTTTTTATGTTTCAAGTTTATTATGTATTACTCATTAGATAATTGTGCAATTTTCATCAATTCAAAAGATTGCACACTGATATGATGAAATTACACATTGAGTTAAAAAAACTTTATTTTTATATGAACACTATACTCATTTTATAGATAAAAATTGCTCATTATTGTGGTGTAATTTTCTTAAAAAATAATGTCATATGTAAAAGTTTTAGATGTTTAAAAAAATATGAAACAACGAAGGTAGGACATTATCAATTTTGCCCACACACTACTTTTGCTAAGGTCGTGCTTTTTTGGAGTTGCTAAGTTACTTTTTGGGTTGCGCACTTGTCAACCCCATTTGATGGAGGATGCGGTATCTCGGTTCGATGATGGCCTCAGGGAGGCTATAGAAGACATAGTCGTGGGTGGTGGCCCTTTTTTTGGTGATCTCCAATGGCGTTTGGCATCTTTGCCAATGCGTCTCGGTGGTTTGGGACTCCTTTCAGCTCGAGATGTTGCGGCTTATGCTTTTGTGGCCTCTAGAGCTCAGTCTTGGGAACTACAAGATCATATCCTTCGAAACAGTGGGGTCTTCGGGCTTGACCCGGACTATCAGCAGGCGCTTGAACGCTTATATGTCCTTCTCCCAGACTTGGATATTGGCGGTTTGTCTAATAAGGACACCGCCCCCTCGAAGCCACAAACAACTTTGGCGAATGCTCTGTTTAGCAAAATTGCTCAAAGCCTGGGAGAAGTTTTTTTCTTGTCATCCCACCAAAAGGCGGTGTTTGAGTGCCTGAAGGGCCCCCTGCTCAGGACTTTTTGACCATTATCCCGATTGAAGGGTTGGGACAGTGCATGTCTCCAGTAGAATATAGAGCAATTCTCAAATAACGGTTGATGATCCCTATGTACCCGAAGATGAAACATGTCCGATATGTCGTAAAGCTTGTATGGATAAATATGGGGAGCACGCCCTTCACTGTAAAGAGCTACCTGGGTTCAAATATCGGCATGACTGGGTACGAGATGTTTTGGGGGACATCCTAAGAAGAGCTGGGATTTCTGCTAAGAAGAAGCCCCTATGAATTTCCTCACGGACCCTATGGAGGGGAGGTCTACTTGCGACCAGCGGATCTGCTCGTCTTTGGCTGGGCTGGGGGCAAACATGCTTGTGTGGACCTCACAGGGGTTTCCCTTTGGTTGGTTTACGGGAAAACGGTTTTGTAGCTGGTCAAGCTGCAAGAAAGGCAGAATCAAAGAAAGTGGATAAACATGCTAAAGCTTGCGCAGAGAACGAGCACGCTTTTGTTCCCTTTGCCTTTGATACATTTGGCTCCTAGCGCCAGAAGCTATCAACTTTTTGACCAGGGTCCAACGGGTCATAGACAAACCATTGCTCAACCCCGGGGAGGCAAGGATTTATTTTTGGAAGGTTAGGATTTGCTATTCAGAAAGGGGTGGCGGCCCAGCTTGTTGCCCGTCTACCTTCTATTTTGATGTAACTTGAAAAACTTTTTTAAAAAGAAAATAAGTTACAATAAAAATAAAAAAAAGTTGTGTTATTTTCCCTAAAAAAAGTATCAAGATGTTAATGCTTCTTATTTTTTAGTTTTAATATACTTTGTATTTAAACATATCCCATAGTCTGACGTTACGTAAGTTAAATAATATTTATATTAGAATATTATTTTATCACTTCTAAGATTTTGTTTTATCTAATATTTTATTTATTCAACTAGCAATCATATAAGAGCATTCACAATTCATTCCTTATTTTTAAATACGATACAACCCTTGTAAAATTTTTAATATTTTTAAATTGGTTATGAGTGAATGACAGTGAAATGATAATAATAAAGGTATGAAAAAAGATATTACTTAGTTAGAAATAAAATAGATAAAAATAATGATTTTTAATATAATTACAAGGATAGAAATAAGATAGTATGAAATGTGAATGCGGATTACATTAATAAAAATAATAATTTATTATATAATTAACCGATTACAGGATATCAATTTTATCAATACTCAATCCATATCTTCGCAATAGCATCCCTATCCCTATGGATGATAAGAATACTAAAACTAAAGGAATAAAATGTGGGGTGGGGTGGGGTGGGGTGGGGTTGGGTTGGGGTGGGGTGGGGTGGGGTGGGGTTGGGTTGGGTTGGGTTGGGTTGGGTTGGGCTGGGTTGGGTTGACCCATTTGCCTTAGAAACTTGTGTATATCGACCATAGTTTATCACTCATCCCAGAAATCTCAAGGTAAGCATAACTAGTCCCGTAGGATTTATGCGAAATGCTTACTTTAGCCCGAAGGCCTTTTGCCAGGAAATCCAGAATACTGGTGTTTATGTGTCACATAATATTACTTAGGTTCATAAAATCAAAACCGATGAGATTTGTATATATTAGACATAACGTCTAAAGATCCAAGTCATAAACAATAAGTATACGATCCCACGTGTCATCGATAATAAGATTAAGAGGCTTCATGTTCGAGGAGAATCGAAGAGTCAAAGATAAGTTCAGGGGAGACAGGTAATAATATTTAAGCAAATCTATGCTAAGGCATCAAATTGCACATAAGAATGCATAACATTATGTAGCATGCAAACCATATACTTTTACAAGAATAGAAATATGATTCTACAAGGTTCATGCATACGCTATAGTCTAGGTCACCATTTCTAATAACCTAAATCCCTATAGTTATGGGCTCTGATATCAATCTGTCACATCCCAACCTTGACGGTGGAAACGTTGAGATGTGAGGGTTAACATCGTTCACAGCCAAATAACGCTATTATTAAACCCAACTATAAAAATCATAAGTTTCAAATGTAACATTACAAACATAAGTCTCAAATAAGAAAATCAACAATGCATAATAAGAAATATTTCAAGTTCATCCATTTATTTATCTAGGTCCATTCCTAGGAGTGAATAAGCTTCAAAGATGGCTATCATACTTGCGCATTTCCTGAAACATGTAACATCCACCCATTTTCAAGACTTAAAGTAAACCCAAATCCGTTTGAGTCTATTTTAGAAATCGAATTCATTAGTTAGCAATTTAATTTATTTTAATCTTTCAAATACAATAACTATACCATTTATTCAAAATCTATTTATTAAATTATTTTAGCATTTTGTAAAAAATTTTGTGATTTTAAAATCTATATAAAATTATAAAGTTTGTTTGTCATTTATGAGTTCTAACCATTAAATTAAAATATAATTAGTAAAGAGTTATTTTAAGAATTATAAAATTTATAAGGTTTTATAGATTTATTTCTCATAATATGGTTCTAATAATGCAGGGTTAAAGTGTCATTTTTAAAACTCATCCCAAAACCTTTGAGCATGAAATAATAAATTATCAAAACTCTAGGGACCATATGTGTAATTTGTCTAAAACCAAACCTATTTCCCCTACCACCCCCGATTTTCTGGCCGCCCTCCGGCCGCGGCTCCGGCAAGCCACAAACCCATGAAAAATTCCCGATATCAATACCCAACCGTTCCAAACCTTTCGTGTACATGATTCGAACATAATTAACCACTTAAATTGGGTTTAAAACACCGGTTACTAAGTTCAAACGAGTTCATAACCGAAACCTTAATCCTAGAGTCGTTCAATCATTAAACCTCAATAATAATATAATTAACTCAACATAAACGATAATCCATCAACCCTTAATCGAATACAACTCTCAGTTTCACCTGAAATTCACACAAACACCCTGTTTGATTTTCCTCTAAACCGTGACCTGCAATCTTGTCGAAATCTAATTCCCGATCCGTCTAAACTGAAATTGTTAAGGGGCTTTAAGTGTAAATTGTCATCCGAAGCTACCCTCAAGTTTATTTGATTATCATTGAAGATTGCTCATCCATTGTGCACCTACGGTCGTGACATGTTCTTTGATCGTTCTTAGCATCATCTCAAATCAAACCGGGAAATTAAACATTGATTTGAACTCGTTTTAACATGAGGAACAAAAGCCTCATGAAAATATTCATTAACAGGATTGAATTAGTGTTCAATTTGATCCAAGAACATTCTAGGGTTCATTGGATTTCAAGATTTCTTGTTACTATTGTGTTTAAAATTAAGGCAGAATCATAACACGGCTACGACCCTTGGTTCGCTGGTAACACTCGTGACTTCTAAACAAGAGATCCCCGGTTCGAATCCGGGGAACCTCATGTTTTATTTTTGGGGTCTTTTAGCCTTCAACATTAATTTTATATTTTTTTAAATTATAAAAAGCCATTTTATAAAATCTGATAATTTTAAAATACTTTTAATTATTTTCTGTAAATTAAATTCTTAAAGAGAAATACTTATATACTTTCTTTTCTTTTCAAATATTTTAAAAAATTAATATAAATAATTTGTTTTTTAAAAAGACTATACTTTAACCAAATCTTTGTTCCACAGATGTGATTATTACAAACGTTAAAATTATTGTTAAGAATATATTTATTAGACTTTATTTAACCTTTAGGAAATTATTATAAGTGTTGTAATTTTTATAAAAATTTATATAGAATATAATAATGTTCTTTGATATTTATAAATATATGGTTCCATTTGTTAAACATCAATATTTGACAATCCCTAATACCACATTGAACCCTAGTCTTTGTTAATTCGTTAAACTTATAATTTAACTAAAATCTTGTGTCTGTGTGTATATATATATAAATATTTTTAGGTACCTTGTGAAGGTTTACGTTGAAACGAAAACTACTATTTTCTTTTATTTCATCAATTATATACTTATTGATCAAGTGAGTATTTCTATACCCCCTTTTTATATTTTCACACTTTAGGGTGAAACATGTTACTTTATAATCATTGCACATGTAAATTCGTTTGATTCTTGTAAACTCTTGGCAATTCACTTATATGTTGTGGTTAGTTGATCTTTTTAATTACCATGTAATGACAATTATATGTACAATCATTAACTATTGCTAGCATGGTGACATCATAGATCTATGGGCTTGAAAAGCCTGCTTGGTTAATCCAAGTACACTTAGCTAATCGTATAAACTTGTAAACGTTGAGACTCGTAAAGTGTCAAGGTTTGATTGTGCATCTGTCTTACATCCCTAGTTACTTTGTTCTCTAACTTATGAGATGAATTTCCATCTTTTATATATTTATGTATTGAAAACTATGAAAATCTCACCAACTTTCAAAGTTGACCCTTTATTTTTAACTTGTTTCAGGTTTACTACTTGAAGATCTATTCGTGCTCATATAGGACTTGGAATTAGTTAATTGAAAGTCTTAAGTTGTTGTTTATATCTTGTTTGTATTGTAATATTTAATTGTCTTGTTATGTTCAATAAAAATAATATTTAATATTATTACAACTTATTTAGTTCCATGTGCTATGAACAATCCTTTCACAGTCGTCTGCCCTGATGATTCCGCCGTCGGTCGGGGTGTGACAAAACATATTAAATATAAAAGGTCAACATAATGTTGGTGAGATTTCCATAGTTTTCAATACATAAGTATATAAAAGATGGCAATTCATGTTATAAATTAGTGAACAAAGTAACTAGGGATGTAAGACAGATGCACAATCAAACCTTGACATTTAACAAGTTTTCCACGTTTACAAGTTTATACGATTATCTAAGTGTACTTGGATTAACCAAGCAGGCTTGTCAAGTCCATAGATCTATGACGTCGCCATGCTAGCAATATGTAAGGCCTCGTTCCCGAGACGCTTACAGCTGGCCAATCATCGCCCATAAAACATATATAATTACATTAACTTGAAATAAATGTTGCAGCTGAAATGTTAGAAACAATATTTTCATTAAAAATGCTTTTGCAAAATAATACAACATTCGTTATACAATTTCATTTGTTCTCATTACAATGCAAAAACATTTAACAAAAGAATGCCATCCAAAAGAGCCAAGTAGCCGCCTCGTGCCATCAACTTTACCTTCCAACTAGAAAATGCATAAAAAGTCAGCGTTGTTGAGTGAGTTCTAGTTTTAAAATAAAACATACTTTATCTTTCATTTAAACCGTCCTTTACAATCGTACGTGATCATGCATTATACAACACATAGATAATATCATTATTATCTTAATCATTCGTTCATTCATTCCGTACATTCATCATTACATCTTTACTTTCATTCGGACCAATGCCATGTGCTTCACCCCACCGTCATGCATAAAGCCGGTATTGGGCCAGAGGTCTTTAATAGACCCCAAACATTGTGCACGAAGCTGACTCCAGTACATAGGGTAAGCGGCAAGGGTCCCATACATATGGTCAATCACAAGGATTGGACCCCCAGTGTGCATCCTTCTGGGTAATTAACACACACACAGTTAAGCTAACACCCTCGTTGGGTGTGAACCTCCATACATTTTCTTAATCACATGGATCAAGCCCCAGTGTGCATCCTTCTGGGGTAGCTAACCTGCACACGGTTGAGCATTGGTGTGAACCTCCATACATATGCTTGCAAGCCTTTGTTACTTTCATTCATTCATTAATGCATGCATTCATTCAATACGTTCCTCTTTTTATTATCTTCCACTTTACGTTACATAATACTTTCATTAACATTCAATGTAAAGCCATGGGAAAATAATTATACATAACAAGGAACACAAACATAAACATACAATGTTGGGATTCAACAATGGAATAAACTGAAGCTTACCAAATCATAATTACATCGAACTGAAGATCTCATTGTACAAGTTCAGAGACCAAGTTGATTACAACAAAACAAGACAATTCAACATGACAAAGTCAACATCAAGACAATTAGAAAGTCAAAATTAGGTCATGTTGTAATATTAGTATAAATAGACCCACTAGTGCATTTATGCAAGTGTGGCTTTTGTGTGTGTGTTTCTCATGGTGTAAATCACCATCCAAGGAGAAATCCTCTCCTATGGGTGGGTTTGATTTCACCAGCCGTCTATGATTCTCATTGTAACTTGTTTATCAACATCAATGAAATCATAACATTATTATTATCCATCTCTTTGTTCTATGATTCACACACGTGCACGCATCTTAATTTTGATTTCTAAATATGAATATGATGAATCCTAAGATCCAAGCTCAATGAATCTAAAATATTGATTTAGTAAGATCCAAACTCAATGAATCTGAAATATTGATTTATCAAAATGGTATCAGAGCTGTTGGTTGCTGGATTTATTTAGAAGAAAAACCAACAAATTTGTTCAACTATGGTACGATTTGAAGAATCTTGAACATGCTCATGATTATTCCTTGAAAATTCGATGCAATTGAACAAGATTAACATCAAAAAAGAAGAAAACACATTTGTTCATCTCAAAAATCAAGAAGAAAAATCACAGATCTGTTCTAATATGGTATGATTTGAAGAAATATAATCATTCACCGGATTATTCCTTCAAAATTCGATGCAATTGAACACGATCATCATTAAAAACAAAGAAAAGATGAAGAAATGGAAGCTACTACTGATTTCCCGACCTGCACTGTAGTGTGAAGTCGTTTTTGTTCAAGTCTGAAAAGAAATGTGGATGAACAAAAACAAATGCGGATGAAGCTTCATCAAGTGCGGATGAAGCTTCATCCAACGCGGATGTGTTATACACAAATGCGGATGAGTTATCACCAAATGCGGATGACTTGGCAACAAATGCGGATGACTTGTCACAAATGCGGATGACTTGTCACAAATGCGGATGACTTGTCACAAATGCGGATGACTTGTCACAAATGCGGATGACTTGTCACCAAATGCGGATGACTTGTTACCAAATGCGGATGCCTTGACACCAAATGCGGATGACTTATAAAACAAATGCGGGTACTCTAAGCACAAATGCGGATGCTTTGAAGTTAAATGCGGATGCATTGAAATCAAATACGGATGCCTTGCAAACAAATGCGGATGCTTTGCAAACAAATGCGGATTGGCAAAGAAATGCGGATGTGTTGCAAGAAATGCTTATCAACAGTTGATGAACAAGACTTCAAAAAGAATAGAAAAACATGAACATGGATGATTGCAAATAACAGGCACATCCATTGTGATCATGAAAGCAAAAAAAAGAGTATAGAAATCAACTTTGGTCACTTTTTCACAAATTCATCTAGGTACTTGTACAACTATCAGATGCCCTTTTGAAGTACTTGTGCTCACATTTTTTTCTCATGATATTTTGCACCCGTGTCCGGCTACTGAGCGGATAGTTAGCCGGACTTTAATCAAGGGAGTACTCATTATTAGAAGAATGTCATTTATCAAGTTATTTCAAAAGAGTGGAAGTGTGTTCAACCTTGATTCATGTTCCTCATGCACTTTATTGAAGTCTAAAGCCTCACCATATGCCTAATACATTCTAATCCTTGAGTTGTGATATGAACTGTAATCCAAGAGTGATACAACCCATATCCAATACCAAGAAGTATTCTTAAGAGATTCTAACCTTTTTCCGAAATATATTAGGAGGAGATTAATCTGAGGGGGAGAACATCAGTGAATTGTGCCAGAACATCAGTTGATCTAGAAGACATGTGAGAGAGAAGATCTTCAAATTCAAGGTTTGGCAAGCATCAGTTTAGGGGGAGTATTGTTGGGATTCAACAATGGAATAAACCGAAGCTTACCAAATCATAATTACATCCAACTGAAGATCTCATTGTACAAGTTCAGAGACCAAGTTGATTACAACAAAACAAGACAATTTAACATGACAAAGTCAACATCAAGACAATTAGAAAGTCAAAATTAGGTCATGTTGTAATATTAGTATAAATAGACCCACTAGTGAATTTATGCAAGTGTGGCTTTTGTGTGTGTGTTTCTCATGGTGTAAATCACCATCCAAGGAGAAATCCTCTCCTATGGGTGGGTTTGATTTCACCAGCCGTCTATGATTCTCATTGTAACTTGTTTATCAACATCAATGAAATCATAACATTATTATTATCCATCTCTTTGTTCTATGATTCACACACGTCCACCCATCTTAATTTTGATTTCTAGATCTAAACATGATGAATCCTTAGATCCAAGCTCAATGAATCTGAAATATTGATTTAGTAAGATCCAAGCTCAATGAATCTGAAATATTGATTTAGCATACAACATCAACATACAGGGCATCATCATGCATACATGACAAACATCATACCTACTATCATGCATAAGCATCAATCATACAACATATCATCATCATACAATGCCCATCACGACAGCTATGACCTCAAAAAGTCAACTTACTATGCTCCAGGAACCTCCCAAGTCAGGCCTACTTAACACTTTTCCCCCAAAAAGCCAGAAAATATTCTAAGTCTTCATCCGCATTTCTTTTTACTCATCCGCATTTCCTTTTAGTCATCAGCATTTCCTTTTACTCATCTGCATTTCTTTTCACACATCCGCATTTCCTTACTCATCCGCATTTACTCATACTCATCCGCATTGACTCATACTCATCCACATTTACTCATACTCATCCGCATTGACTTATACTCATCCTCATTTACTCATACTTATCCGCATTGACTCATACTAATCCGCATTGACTCATACTCATCCGCATTGGCTTATACTCATCCGTATTGGCTCATACTCGTCTACATTGGCTTATACTCATCCGCATTGACTTTTACTCATCCACATTAACTTTCATCCGCATTAACTTTCATGCACATTAACAACACTTAGGAAAATTCTAAAACTTAAGGCGCATGAGACCTATTTGGGCGTATGAGCAGCCCCATTCGCACCTAAATAGCAGATTCAGTCCCCAAACACCATCTATCATGTTCTAAGCTTAAACCTTACATTCTAAGCCATAGAAACACAACCATAACATCATCAAACATGAACATAGTCCAAAATCAAACCACACCCGCATTATACACACATTCATACATATGGGTATGAAACCCTAGTTTTATAAAAAGTACATTCATGCATCTCCTGCCCCAAAACAATTAAAACCAGTAAAAGAGGGTTTCTATAACTCACCTTTGTAGCCTATTAGTTGTGACTTCTTTCAAACCCATTTGCAATTGAGTTTAGCCGCCTAGAAACCCACCAACACACACACCCAAACACATACAAACATACATAAGCATACAACCAAGGATATAACCAGTTAAGAACTTCTTAAACACATGAATTCTTACCTTGAATTCAACTTTTCAGCTATTGTTCTTCAAAAACCCGAGGTTTCGGCTCCTTTTCTTTCTTTCTTACAAAGATCCGAATTTTGTGGGTTTAGAGAGAGTGATGGGCGGCCATCACCTTTTACACCCACTTTTCAAACCTTTTGTCCTTTTTGACACTATTTACCCCTTAACTTGGCTAAAATATCTTTTCTTTCCATTTCTTCACTTTATTCTTCTTTTTTGTCTTTTATAAATAACCGGGTGTTACAAGTCCACCCCCTTATTTAGGTTTCATCCCCGAAACCTTTTATTCCTCAAACAATCATGGGTAATGTTGTCTTATGTCTTCTTCAGTCTCCCATGTAGATTCAGATCCCTTTCTGTGCTTCCACTGTACACGCACAAGAGGAACCACTTTATTCCTCAACCTCTTCTATTTACGATCAATGATTACCACTGGTTGCTCCACATAATTGATCCGTTCATCTACCTCGATATCCTCCAGTCGTACAACCATATCCTCGTCTGCTAAACATTTCCTCAGATGAGATACATGGAATTTTGGGTGAATTCCACTTAACTCATCTCGTAACTCCCATCTATAGGCCATCTCTCCTACTCTAGCAATGATTCAGAAAGGCCCTATGTATCTCGGGCTCAACTTGCCCCGCTTTTTGAACCGAATGATACCCTTCCAAGGTGAGACTTTCAACATAACCCTGTCACCCACCTAGAACTCAATCGGTCTACGTCGCTTATCAGCATACGTCTTCTGTCTATCTTTGGCTTCCTTCATGAAGGCTTTGATCTTTTCAAGCTTCTCAATCATAGCCTCGATCACCTCAACACTCCCTAAATCTTTCTGACCAATATCACCCTAACACACGGGTGTTCGACATCTCCTATCGTATAACATCTCATAAGGAGGCATACCGATACTGGCATGATAACTGTTGTTATATGATAACACATGCCCGAAGCATATCTTCCAGCGTCTGAATCGTCCTCTCTGACTAACCATCCATTTGAGGATGATAAGCCGTGCTAATATGTAGCCTCATTCCCATCGCATCGTGGAATTTCTTCCAAAATTTAGATGTAAACCGAGTGTCACAATCGGACACAATAGACACCGGTACACCATGACGAGTTACAATCTCTTTAGTGAACATATCCGCTAACCTCTCGGATGAATATGTCTTGCGAATCGGTAAGAAGTGAGCACCCTTCGTCAAACGATCGACGATCACCCATATAGCATCAAACCCCTTCAAGGTACGCGGTAGCTTCGTAATGAAATCCATGGTGATGTGCTCCCACTTCCATTCCGGTATATCCAAAGGTTGGATCTTCCCATACGGCTTCTGATGCTTGGCCTTCACTTGTAAACAAGTAAGGCATTTACTCACATACTCCACCACATCACACTTCATACCCGGCCACCAATAGTCTCTCTTCATGTCTTGGTACATCTTTGTAGCACCAAGATGAATAGAGTATCGAGTCTTATGAGCTTTGTCCATGATCTTCACGCGTAGATCCCCAAAACGAGGAATCCACATCCATCCGAATTGGGTTCTAACACCGAGTGTGTTTTCACCCAATTTCGCAACCAGACCTCTCATTCTTTTGGAGTTAAGATGATCTTCTTTCAATGCCTCATCTTGAAACTCTTTGACTTGCTTCATCACATCAGAGGTCATGATCAACTGGTAAGCTTTCACCCGAATCGGCTCGGGTATCTCTTTTCGGCTAACGGCATCCACCACCATGTTGGCTTTGCCCGGATGGTAGCGATCTCGCAATCATAATCTTTTATAAGCTCCAACCATCCTATCTGCCTCATGTTCAGGTCCTTCTGCTCGAAGAAGTACTTCAAGCTCTTGTGGTCGGTGAATATGGTGCACTTTGTACCGTATAGGTAGTGCCTCCAAATCTTTAACGTGAAGACCACAACTGCTAGCTCCAAATTATAAGTAGGGTAATTAACCTCATGAACCTTTAACTGTCAGATGCATAGGCTATAACTTTTCCCCTTTGCATTAACATACACCCCAACCCCGAGTAGGAGCATCAGAACAAACCACTAGATCTTCACTTCCATCGGGTAATGACAAAACAGGAGCTTGAGTTAACCTCGCCTTTAACTCCTCGAACGCCTTCTCTTGAGCTTGACCCCATACAAACTTTACAACTTCCCAGGTCAACTTGGTTAGTGGAGAAGTGATCTTACAGAATTCTTGAATAAATCTTCTATAGTAGCCTGCCAAACCCAGAAACTACGAATCTCGAATGGCGTCTTTGGAGACTTCCATTGCATCACTGCCTACACCTTTGCCGGGTCTACCATAATCCCCACAGGATTCACTATGTGACCCAAGAAATGAACCTCGCGCAACTAGAATGCACACTTGGAGAATTTAGTATACAGCTTCTCCCTCCTCAACGTCTCCAACACCTCTCATATGTGATCGACATGCTCCTCTTCACTCTTAGAATACATCAAGATATCATCGATAAACACAATCATGGATTTACCAAGCATCGGCCGACACACTCAATTCATCAAGTACATAAAAGCAGCTGGCGCGTTGGTCAAACCAAATGACATAACGAGAAACTCGTAGTGACCATAATGCATGCGAAAAGCTGTTTTAGGAATATCTTGTTGTTTAACCTTTAGCTGATGATAATCAGTTCAAAGGTCTATCCTCGAGACCAACTGGCACCTTGAAGCTGATCAAACAGATCATTAATCGTAATAATGGGTATCGGTTCTTTATTGTCAACTTATTCAGCTCATGGTAGTCGATACACATCCTCATGCTACCGTCTTTCTTCTTCACAAATAAGACTGGAGCACCCCAAGGAGAGATGCTCGGCCTAATAAACCCCTTATCGAGCAGCTCTTCCAATTGCTCCATCAACTCTTTCATCTCATCGGAGCCAACGATACGGTGCCTTGGCAACAGGTTAGGCACCTGGTATCAAATCAATCTGAAACTCGATCTCTCGGTCAGGTGGCACTCTTGGTAACTTTCTGGGAACACGGCTGGAAAGTCACACACAACTGGTGCATCGGATAGTTGTGGTGTTGGTGTTTCCAAATCCTTCACATAGGCCAAGTAGGCACTTTCCCGCTACCGCCATTGAGATTACTTTCGAGATCCCTGTGACTCAATCACCATAAACTATCACCATATTCCCATGAGGCGCTGTTAACCAAATCATCTTCTTGCGACACACAATGTTCACCCCATAGTCTGCTAACCAATCCATCCCAAGAACCACATCAAAACCACCTAAGGTCATCATGAATGGTTTAACCGGAAACTTATGACCTTCTTGTTCCACGTCACAACCTTCTACCATCTTAGAAATCCAAGTAGACTTACCTATGGCAGTTTCTACCTCAAATGGTGCATCAACACTCCTACTACTAACAGGTAGTTTAGCATAAAAAGCAGTTGAAATAAAACTTTTACTAGCACCAGAATTGAATAACACAGAGGCTAAAGTTTGGTTTACTAGAAACATACCTGACACAACATCAGGGTCCGTCCTAGCCTTCTCCTACGTTATTGTAAATGCTCTAGCACTTGCCCTCTATCCTTCTCCCCCAGCCTTCTTTACTCCCGAAACTTTAGCCTTCGGCTTCATGCAGTCCCTACTCATGTGGCCCTCCATGCCACAATTGAAACATCTCCCCGCTTTGCATTCCCTCACCATATGACCAGGATTCCCACACTTGAAGCACGCATTTGATCCCCACCTACACTCGCCGATGTGCTTCTTCCCATATTTGCTGCATCTCTTCACTCCCACACCGGATGTGACCACACGGCGGTCATCTACCCGTGCCTTCTTGTTACTCGTCGGGGCATCACCCCGACCAAACCTTTTTCCAGTCCGATTCCGGTCACCACCACCTTTCTTGCTGCCTTCAGTCCCCACCACAATTCTTTCATCATACAATCTATCTGCCAAATCAACCTCCAACCTAAACGTGCTCGTTGGGCAGCGATCATATGCCTACGGATATCCGCCAGCAAACCTTGAATGTACCTCTTAATCTTTCGTGACAAAGGCATCGCTAGGTCTAGCACCAGACATGCCATCTCATTCAATTTAGTGGTGTATTGTTGGTGTGCCATGGTTCCCGCCTCCAGCTATAGGAATTCCCTTTCCACTTTATCCATTTCCCTATGAGGATAGAACTCCTCAATCACCAACTTTTTCAACTCAGACCACCTTATTCTCCCATTGCCCGACTACCCTCAGCTTGGACTATATTGTCCCACCAATACAAAGTCGAGTCCACAAGCGAGTGGGCAGCAAATTTCACCTTCTGGTCTTCTCGGCGCTAGCTGATATTCAGAATAACTTCCATTTCTCTCACCCATTGGTGAGCTGGAGAAGCAGTCCCATTACCATCAAAAGTAGGGGGCTTGCACCTTTGAAATGCCCCGTAGTTACAGCCTTGTGCCACCTCCAACGCAGGCTCTTCTTCTTCCTCCTCTTCATCATCGGAGAGAACCGTTTCAGGCTTCGATCGCTCCTGTTCTCCCGAGGACCTGTTTCTCTCGTTTCTCTCTCCTTCTTGTACAACCTTAATCACTCTAGTCACTACAGATGCTAAGATCGTCTGCATGACTTCATGCACTTCTTCAACGACAACCTCCTTTACTAAGGCTCTCAGATTAGCACTCTCATCTCCGCCCTCCGGATGAGGGGTCTCGGGTTGTTCATGAACCACCTTTTTGGCTCTAGGCCTTCCTCTCGTAGCCCGTGGTTCGGCACCACGTCCTCCATCATGTGAAGCTTTAGATGATCTACCACCAGCCATCCTCTAACACACACACTGGAAGATTCAAACACCAATACGGTCATTCAAGGGAACAGCTTAGTTTATGTCAAGTATAGTAAGTCCCTAATTACAGTGGCGAGTTGTGATTAACCACTTACTTTACTCTTCATACCCCAAGCATTACCTATCCTAACTACATCAGTATCTAAATCTACAAATAGCACATAACCCACATAACATGCACATGTAATACCGGTTAACATTAAGAAAATACCTGATGGCACGCACCTACTCGGACTGGCATCCCTTCCCTTTCCGTCCCATTTTCAGTTTAGGTTTATTTTGAAAATTTACCCGTTTCACTTAAACTTTGGCTCTCATACCAACTTGTAAGGCCCCGGTCCCGGGACACTTAAGCTGGCCAATCATCGTCCATAAAACATATATAATTACATTAACTTGTAATAAACGTTGCAATGGAAACATTAAAAACAACATTTTTTTATAAACAATGCTTTTGCAAAATAATACAACATTCATTACACAATTTCATTTGTTCACATTACATTGCAAAAACATTAAATAAAAGAATTCCATCCAAAAGAGCCAAGTAGCCGCCCCGTGCCATATTCAGCAACTTTACCTGCCAACTGGAAAATGCATAAAAAGTCAGCATTGCTATGTGACTTCTAGTTTTAAAATAAAACATATTTTATCTTTCGTTTAAAACCGTCCATTACAATTGTACGAGATCATGCATTATACATACACATAGATAATATCATTATCATCTTCATCATTCGTTCGTTCATTCCGTACATTCATCATTAAATCTTTACTTTCATTCGGACCAATGCCATGTGCTTCACCCCACTGTCATGCATAAAGCCAGTATTGGGCCTGAGGTCTTTCATAGACCCCGAATATTATGCACGAAGCTGACTCCAGTACCTAGGGTAAGCGGCAAGGGTCCCATACATATGATCAATCACAAGGATTGGACCCCAGTGTGCATCCTCCTAGGGTAATTGACCCGTACACAGTTGAGCTAACACCCTTCATTGGGTGTGAACCTCCATAATTTGATTAATCACACGGATCAAGCCCCAATGTGCATCCTTCTGGGTAGCTACCCCACACACGGTTGAGCTAACACCCTCATTGGGTGTGAACCTCCATACATATGCTTGCAAGCCTTTCTTTCTTTCATTCATTCATTAATGCATGCATTCATTCGTTGCGTTCCTCTTTTCATTATCTTCCACTTTAAATTACATAATACTTTCATTTCATTCATTAACATTGTACGTAAAGCCACGGGAAAATAATCATACATAACAAGGAACACAAACATACACATACAACATCACCATACAAGGCATCATCATGCATACATAACATACATCATACCTACCATCATGCATAAGAATTGAAAATACATCATATCATCATCATACAATGCCAATCGCAACATCCATTACCTCAAAAAGTCAACTTACAATGCCCCCGGGAACCTCCCAAGTCAAGGCCTACTTAACAATTTTTCCCCAAAAAGTCATCCGCATTTCCTCTTTGTTCATCCATATTTCCTCTTTGTTCATCTGCATTTCTTTTTACTCATCCGCATTTCCTTTTACTCATCCGCATTTCCTTTCAGTCATCCGCATTTCCTTTTACTCATCTGCATTTACTCATACTCATCCGCATTGACTCATACTCATCCGGATTTACTCATACTCATCCGCATTGACTTATACTCATCCACATTAACTCATACTCATCTGCATTGACTCATACTCATATGGATTGACTCATACTCATCTGCATTGACTCATACTCATCCGCATTGGCTCATACTCGTCCGCACTGGCTCATACTCATTCGCATTGACTTTTACTCATCCGCATTGGCTTATACTCATCCCCGTTGACTTTTACTCATCTGCATTGACTTTCATCCGCATTAACTTTCATCCGCATTAACAACATTTACGCAAATTCAAAAACTTAGGCGCATGAGCCCTATTGGGCGCATGAGCAACCCCATTCGCACCTAAATAGTAGATTCAGTCCCCAAACACCATCTATCATGTTCTAAGCTTAAACCTTACATTCTAAGCCATAGAAACAACGAGGATATAACCGGTTAAGAACATCTTAAACACATGAATTCTTACCTTGAATTTGACTTTTCAGCTCTTGTTCTTTGGAAACCCAAGGTTTTAGCTCCTTTTCTTTCTCTCGCTACAAAGATCCGAATTTTATGGGTGTAGAGAGAGTGATGGGCGGCCATCACCTTTTACACCCACTTTATCAAACCTTTGGTCCTTTTTGACACTTTTTACCCCTTAACTTGGGTAAAATATCTCTTCTTTCTTTTCTTCACTTTATTCTTCTTCCTTTGTCTTTTATAAAATAACCGGGTGTTATACAATAGTTAATGATTGTACATATAATCGTCAATACATGGTAACTAACCACAACATATAAGTGAATTGCCAAGAGTTTACAAGAATCAAACGAATTTACAAGTGTGAAAATATGAAAAAAGGGTATAGAAATACTCACTTGATCAATAAATAAATAATTGATGATTAATAAAAAATATAAATAAATGTCCCAACGCAAACCTTCACAAGGTACCTAAAAATATAAATACATTTACAAGGTTAAAGTTTAATTGTAATGAGTTTAACGAATCAACTAGGACTAGGAGTCAATGTAGTATTATTTAGGGGTTGTCAAATAATTATGTTTAACAATATGGAACCAATCATGTTTATTAACACCAAAGGATGTTGTTATATTTTATATAAAGTTTTATATAGAAATATAGCACTTATGATACTTTTGTATTTATATAGAGATTAAATAAAGTCTAATAACCACATTTTAAACAATAGCTTAAAGACAACGTTCAGGATGATTATTCGTGGAACGAAGTATTAGTTAAAATATCATTTGTTTAAAAATAATCTATTTATATTACTTTTAAAATATTTGATAAAAGTATTAATAAATATTCCTTTTTAAGAATTAATTTACAGAAACTAACCAAAAAGTATTTAAAATGATAAGTTTTTATAAAATGACTTTGTATATTTTTTAGAAATTTTAGAGTTAGAGTTGAAGGCAAAAAAACCCCAAAATAAACATGAGGTCTCTCGGTTTTGAACCGGGGACCTCCTATTTAGGAGTGTTGAGTGTTACCGGTGAACGAGGGTCGTGGCCTTGGTTTATGCTGGTTTCCATTTCTTATAAACACAAACATTAAAGAAAACCCCAATCGTATGAACCATAGCCTTAACCGAATCAAATTGAGCCCCGAATCACTGTTGCCAGTCAAATTAATGTTAGGGCTTTTGTTAGGATCAGTGATCTACGTTTGATTGATTAGAGAGTATTGCAGCGGAAATCAAACAATGAATTAGACAATTCACAAGAATACAATTGATATTTAAAGTAAGAGCAAACGAGTATAGAAAGAATTCTGCAAATCAATATTTCATTCAATACGCGCTTTTGTGGTGGCAAAATGTCACACATACAATCTGGTCAATCATCCCTTATATAAGATATGTCGTGGTGGAACATTCCTTATATAGGAGATGTGACGTCTGCTGATGTCAGTTGATAGTGACATCTAACAGAATTATTCAGACTACTGAAAGTTAACACAACTACTGAAGATGTCAAAATAGCTGACATCTTCTTACAAAAATACTAAGTGTTAATTATCACTACAACTACTGAAAAGAAACTACTGAACCTACAACGACCGAAGAACATGCTCTTCAGTCATTTTACAAATACTGAAACATAAAAGAAAATTACTGAAAGGAAACCATCACAACAACTGAAGAATGCTTCTTCAGCTTGTAACAAACTCTGAAGGCTTCAGTACTTGTACTTGAACTTCAGCTGTTGTCATCAGCTGATGTCTTCAGTCTTTGTACTTCAGCTATTGATCTTCAGTACTTAGTCTTCAGCTTTGATCTTCAGACTTTGTTCTTCAGCTGTAAGTCTTCAGTACTTTAGTCTTCAGCTCTTGATCTTAAGACTTGGTCTTCAGCTGTTGAAATCTTCAGTACTTTAGTCTTCAGCTGTTGATCTTCAGTACTTTAGTCTTTAGCTGTTGAAATCTTCAGTACTTTAGTCTTCAGCTGTTGAAGTCTTCAGACTTTGTCAAACAGCTGATCAAGTCTTCAGTAGTTGTTGTGATGTCTGTGGGACTTAGAGGTTTTTCTGATCAGGCTCATTGGTTATTTTAGTGCAACAAACTCCCCCTGAACCAATGCAGCCAAAACCTCTGAACTTATTGAAGATGTCCCACTTATTATGGTAGAAAGATTTGGTCTTTTTGTCTTCTAGATCAACTCAGAAGTGACCCATGTAAGCACAGGCCTGGGAAGAAGTCTCAATGATCTGTTTGGAAAAGGATGAATGGGAACTCTGTCTTGGGGAACTGGACACAGAGCTGTCACCCCATCCATGAGATCTACTTCCCAACAATGAGTCTGTATGACTCCCTTGTATAGGCCTCAAGGAAGGTTATCTGTTCCTCCATGGTAAGCTCTTCAGCTCCTCCTTCAAAAAGTGATTCTGGCCCATAATATTCAGATAGGTATTTGACTTTTTCCCATTTTTGAGTTCCACAGTTGTTATTACTCTATAAGCAAATTCATCTGGGTGATTACCCTCTAAGAACAACTGGAGCTCATTTTCTTCTAACTTCCTCAAGCCTCTTATATACTAACCCCTTTTTCACCATTTTATTCTCCAGCATCTTTTGTGGGGTCAGGTTAGCTTTACAGGCTTTCTTGACGTCATCTAGGATTTCCCAGGGTGATACTACAAAGACCAGTGAGATCACTTCATCTACAATCTTCTTCACTTGGCCAATGTATCTCTGTGGAATGTTTTTCTTTTAATCCTATAAGACACCCTGGGATCAGGCCAAATCCTCACTCTCTCCTTTTGATATTGAATGTATGTTTAAGAGTGTATAACCTGAGAGCGTGCTTCTTCATGTTGATGATTGAAGATGTGGCAGCATATGCTTTGTCAACTCTTCTCAACAATTCCTCATCATGTTGTTTGTGAAGCTCTTCTTCTTCTAGCTTCACTTTCACAATTTGTCTTTGAGTTTCGGGAGTAATTGTTGGAGAGTGATGTTTGGCCTTAGGCAACTGTATAACAGTTGAGATTGCCAGCCTATCTTCATCTTCATCATTATCTTCTTCTTCCTCTTCTAGCCTCAGTACCCTTCTCTTCCTCTTCTTGGGTACATCATCGGCTATTGGTTTTGAGGTTAGGGATTGGTTTGGTGGGTTATGGTTGTGGTGGTTTTTGGGGTAAAGGGATTGTTTTAGTGGTTTTGGTGTGGGAATTTTGATAGGCTATTCTAGCATTTTGGATGTGAGTTCGGCTTTAGATTGCTTGACTAGTTCAGTCCTGCTCCTAGCACCAGCTTCATTTAAGGCTTCAATAACCAATCCTTTGGTGTATACTTCAGACGAATAGATCTTGGTGGTTATTGCCAAGATGCTGTCCCTGGACCATGCCTTGATTTCAATCAATGATCTACCAAGATACTTTGCTATGAACCTGATCATGATTTCTAGCCTTTCCCTTTCTAACACATCATAACTTGCCCATTAGCTTGGATTTCTTCAATCTCCAGTCTTCTGATTTCTGAGTCAAGTTTTTCATGTCGTGACCTTGCCTAAACAACTGATCAATGATGTTATCCATTGATCGGCTGTGTTCGGCATCAGCCTCCTTCACCATTGTCTCCAAGTCAGTCTCCTTTTCATTCTTCCTTTTCTTGTATGTGACATGAAAGTCTTTAGTACTTTCAGTCACTTTCTCCATGTCAGCTTCCTACACCTTCTACTTCTCAGTTTCTTTCCTATCTGCAATCCTCTTTCTTTTTGCTTTCACTGACTGAATCTCCCCCTTTTTGGTTGCATGGTTGCAAGGGTTTCATTGTCAGAAAGCCGTTTGCTCACAGAATCCTCTATCAAGGGTTATAACTGAGGGAAGCCTCTCATCAAGGTTTTAAGCACTATATCAGTGATAGTTGATGTGATGAGAGGTAAGGATGTTGAAAGATAGCAGCCATTTGCTCAGGGGGTTCTGTCCCTAAGAAATAGTGCCAGAAGCACAGGGAGGTGGCTGAGTGTTTTGGAGTGGCTCTATGTATGGGAGACCTTCAGAGAAGGTGCCATCTGTGGGTTTTGAGGGGTAGATGGTCTTTGATCCTGAGAAATTTTGGCAAGCAGCTCTTTGAGTCTGCTCACCTCATCCTCGAGGATGGTGTTTTGGGCTAAAACATCATAAAAGAAGCCTAGGTCATCATCATGTTTTACTGAATCACCTGACCTCCTGATAGAATGAGGATGAACATGCTCTGAGTGTAGATCAGTAGTAGCATGTGCCCCTTGGTCATCGTATTGGGGACTTCCTGCCTCAGGACCATGTCCTTCATCGGCAGTTGCCTCTGGTGAGGTCTTATGGATAGTACCAAATTCATCCTGATCATTTGCTGAAGCAGGAGAAGTGGCAGCCTCACCAGAAATTCGAATCTCCATTTCTACACTTGGAGATTGAATATGGTAACCCATGTGCTGTGGGGTGTCAGAAGCACTTTGGTCCTCCACCTCAATGGTTGAGGCCATCCCATTTTGATTGGTATCTGGGGAGGAGGTGAGGAATGCAACTGAGTCAGCACTTTGGCAATTATTATGGTAGGACTTTGGGGGGCGGTTGCAGTGGGAGAGGGTGTGAAGGCAGTATGCACCCGGGGAGAGTGGTGCGTTTCAATGGCAACCTCGTCAAGTGAGGAAGGTTCCAGATGTATAGGTGCCCCAGAGGTGGTTGCTACAGGCTCCTGTTGAGAGGAAACCTGAGCGGTTGAGGGTGAGTGAGTACGTGTATCTACTGGGGGTTATGACCAGTAGATATAACCTGCATTTGTGTTGCAGGGGCATCCTTAGGGGACTCATTTCCCTGAGTAGCCTTCTTGCTTTCTTGTGTTTGGGTTTGGTGGGGACTTGGATTTGGAGGTGGTGGCTGTGGGTTCCAGCTGCATGGGTTTTCGCAGTTTGGCAGCCAGTTTGAGTGACTGGTCTGAGTTGTGCCTGGAGTATACTTCAGGCAATACAGCCGTGGTAGGGACTCCAAGGCCAACAAGTCCCTCAGCTTTCAGCTGGTTTACTATAATGGCCATTATGAACCGAGGATATAATATCCATCGGTTAGCATAGGCTTGGAGGCCATATCCTTGAGTTCAATAAATAATATTTCAAAAACTTTAAGCTTTGTTGGTCAAGGATAGAGAATAATACCTGCTGCCACCTCGTCACATTTGATCCCAAGAAGAAGTCTTGGAGCTAAGCATACATTCACCATATGAAAATTAGTCGTTCCGCATCATGGAAATGCTTCTTCAGGATGGTAGAGGTGCTAAGGTTACCCTGGTATCCATGTTGGGCAAATGATAGATCAGTGGTGCCCTTTGAATACATAGTGGGGAAAGTGGCATCATCCAGTTGTAGGGTTTGGCGAAGGATTGCTGGAGTGATGACCACCTGACGGTTGTTGACGAACGACTGGAGAGAGTCGGTGTCATTCTCCCCAGTGATAAGGGTGACGTTTGTCCAAAACTGGTGTAGGGATTCGGCATGAATGGTAGGATTTAGAAGGAAAGCCATTTTGTATGGAGAGTTGATCATTAGATCAATGGAATTATCAAACTTTGTCCAAAAGAGTGATTTGGTAAGGTAAGCAACACAGTTGTGTCGTGGTTTAAGCTTCATGTTCACCATTGATGTGAGAGAAGGTTCTGAGTTTTTGAACGTTAGGTTTGTGATGATGAAGCTCTGTAAGATAAGGTATTTATAGGGTACGGGTTATAAAGCAACTGAAGGGTTTGGTGTGAGTCATCTATCGTTTTAAACGACTACGACTGATGACGTGGTATTAACCTTCAGAGGTTGAAACAACTGAAGTCTTGGTTTTAGGCATCAGTAGTTATAAAACTACTAAAAACCATGGTTTTAGCTTCAGATGTTGGAAACAACTGATAACTTGGTGTTAGTCATCAGTAGTTATGAAACTACCCAAGACATGGTTTTGTCATCAGTTGTTGTAAACAGCTGACGACGTGGTATTAGTCATCAGTAGTTGTGAAACTACTGAAGACATGGTTTTGTCATCAGTTGTTTAAGATGAAACAGCAGTTTTAGAAACAATTGAAGAGAAAATTTTCATCAGTTGTTTTCGTCAATTCATAGCTTTTCAGCTGTTTCATACTTTCCTCAACACTTACTCATCAGTCTTTTTGGCTGTTTTTCAGTTGTTTCATAGGACATCAGTACTTGTCTGTTTGTACTGATTCAGTATTATAACTACATCAGTAGTTTGACTGTATCAGTTCTTGTAACAGAATCAGTACTTATTTGTGATATGGTTACAAATGATCATCCATACTTATTTACTGAGATCATCAGTAGTTATCACTTATTCTAGCTGCAGCGTACCAAGCCTTAACACTAGGTTTTGGAAAGTCGAACTATCCAAAGGCTTAGTAAAAATGTTTGCAAGCTCATCAGCACCAGGCACAAACTTTGGATCAATCAGACCTTTTTCAAAACAGTCCCTAATAAAATGATGTTTGATCTCTATATTTTGGTCCTAGAGTGCTGGACAGGATTCTTGACAATGCAAAGAGCTGAAGCACTGTCCATTAATAATGGAGTCTTAGTCTTTGTAATGCCATAATCCAAAAGTTGGTTCTGAAGCCAGAGTACCTGAGAAGTACAGCTTGCAGCAGCAATGTACTCTGCTTCAGCAGTGGATGTAGCAACATATGTTTGTTTCTTACTCTGCCAAGAAATCAACAGTTTCCTAGGAATTGACATCCACCAGAAGTTGACTTTCTGGTTAACTTACACCCTGCATAGTCACTATCAGAAAAAGCAACCAATTTGCAAGAGTGTCCAGTGGAATACCATAAACCTAGAGATTGTGTACCTTGCAGATATCTAAAGATCCTTTTGACTGCAATCAAGTGAGACTCTTTAGGAGCAACCTGAAATCTAGCACAAACACACGTTGCAAACATGATATCTGGTCTAGAAGCTGTTAAGTACATCAAGGGCCCAATCATACATTTGTAAAGTGTTTCATCAACAGCTTTACCTTTCTGATCTGCATCCAGTTGTGTGGTGTTGCATATGGGAGTAGAACAGGGCTTACAATTTTGTAAGTCAAACTTATTCAAAAGATCTTTTGTATATTTAGACTGATGAATGAAAGTCCCATCAGCCTTTTGTTTGATTTGCAATCCTAGAAAGAACTGTAATTCTCCCATTGCACTCATTTCAAACTTCTTGTGCATTATATTGGTAAAGTCATCACACAACTGGGAATCAGAGGATGCAAAAATAATATCATCAACATAAATTTGAACAAGTAGCTTATGCTGATCCACCTTCTTAATGAATAAAGTTTTATCTATGGAGCCTCTAGTGAAATTATTTTGAAGAAGAAAATTTGATAATGTCTCATACCAGGCTCTAGGAGCTTGTTTTCAACCCATAAAGAGCCTTATCAAGCTTGTATACCTAATCTGGATGTTTATTATCCTCAAAACCTGGTGGTTGGCACACATACCTCTTCTTTTATTTTACCATATAAAAATGCACTTTTAACATCCATTTGAAAAACTTTAAGATTGTGGAATGCAGCATAGGCTAAGAACAATCTAATTGCCTCCAGTCTGGCTACAGGGGCAAAGGTCTCATCATAATCAATACCTTATTCTTGTGAAAACCCCTGAACAACCAGTCTGGCCTTGTTCTTAACAATAAGCCCATTTTCATCTGTTTTGTTCCTAAACACCCATTTAGTGCCTATTGCACACTTACCTGGGGGTAGAGGAACCAGTTCCACACTTGCTGTTTCTTGAACTGAAGTAGCTCAAGCTGCATGGCTTCCACCCATCCATTGTCTCTCAAAGCAACATGATAGTTCTTTGGCTCTTGCTGACTGATGAAGAGAGCATAGAAGCACAAGTTAGACAATTGACTTCTGGTTGAGACGCCAGCATTGATACCACCAATGATTTGAGACATGGGGTGATTCTTCAGTTCTTGGTGCACAATAAGATCAGTGCAAGTGTTTGTAGCGGTTCAGCATCAGCAGATGTTGATTCAGATTCTTGAAACCAAGTATTAGATGGCAAATCAAACGATGTAGAGGAATCAAAAATCTCATCAGCATTTGTTGTGGATGGAGCTACTGAAGCTACAGGAACATCAAGTTTAGCAGACTCAGGCAGTTGGTCACTGAACTTAAAAAGGTGAGTACTGATATCATCATCATCTTCAGTACCACCAGGTGGAAGACTTGCTGCAGAAGATGATTTATCCATGCTGGAGTTTGATAAGGAGCATATTGCAGTATGTCCAGATCAAATAGCTCCACAGGGTTTTATGGAATTTTATCCTTAGGAGATTCATTGAATTTCACATGCAAGGTTTCTTCAACTATCTTTGTTCTGCAGTTGAAGACTCTGTAAGCCTTGCAAGTGGATGAATAACCTACAAAATACCCTGCATCCACCTTAGGATCAAATTGTGGAGTTGATCCTTTGTGTTGAGAATGAAACAAGGACATCCAAAGGCTTGAAGAATGAAATCAAAGGAGCCAAATGATGTAGAGCTTCATATGGAGTCTTCATCAACCTCTAATTTACTAACACTCTATTATGCACATAGCAAGCTGTATTGACAGCTTCAGCCCAAAAGGTCAAAGGCAAACCAGAGTCAGCCAACATGGACCTTGCATCTTCAATAAAGTCCTGTTCTTTCTCTCCACTACTCCATTTTGTTCTGGAGTCCTTGGGATGCTAAACTGCCTTTTTATTCCTTTTGAAAGATAAAAATCATCAAGTGTATGGTTTCTGAATTCAGTACCATTATCACTCCTTATACACTTGACTGATAGGGAATACTGCTTCTCAACATACAGCACAAAGTTTATAATCTTCTGAGCAACCTCATCCTTTGAATGCAGAAAAAAGTCCATACGAATCTGGAGTAATCATCCACAATTACCAGACAGTATTTCTTCTTTGCCATGCTCATCACTCTCACAGGATCAAATAGATCCATGTGTAGTAACTGCAACCAGGCAGTGGACTTAGGTTCTTCAATGGGAGGGAATGAGACTTTGTGCTATTTTCCTTTCAAACAAGCAGTGCAGGCTTCATCACAGTGAAACTCCTTTATTGATAAACCTCTCACTAAACGATTGTGGATCAGCTGAGTCAGGTTTCTGAGATTGACATGACCCAACCTTCTATGCCATAGATTAGATTCCTGAGGAGAGGCTTTGGAGAACAGGCATGGATGACCTTTCAAATCAATCTTCTTTGACAAATCCAAGGCATACACTCTTCTGATTTCCGTTGGCCTTCAGGAGAGTATGTTCATCCATTACCTTGTCAATCAGCCTTAGAACTTGGGAAAACAGAATCCTGTAGTTCTGGCTTGTGAAAAGTGCAACATGCCCTTTATCACACATCTGACTGACACTCAGCAGATTATACTTGAGATTCTCCACATGGTTGACATCATCAAACCGGATTTGTCCATTAGACACATATCCTTTCCCAATTATGTAACCTCTGGCATCATTTCCAAATGAAACAAATCCCTTCTTTCCTTGAGAGTAGTCATTAAGAAGAGAACTGCTCCCAGTCATATGCATAGATCCTCCACTGTCCACATACCAGATGATCCTTTGGCATGTTGAAGAACCCTGCATAAAAGAAAACTAGTTAGATTTTGAGACCCAAACCTTTTTGGTTTTGGGTTTGTTTTCATCAACAGATGCAACCATAACTTGTTTCTTATGATTAACAGCTGATGAAGAAGGAGATGGTGCTGAAATGGATTCCTTGGATTTGGGCTTGGAATGCCTTTTCAGTAATTTGATCACACGTGCATCTAGTTGGTTAACTCTCCCCAACAAATGCTGAACCATCATAACAAGTTGTGTCTGATTTGTAGCCAAAGCTTTCAGCTCTTGTGACATATCAGTACTTGTGTTTGATGAGTTCCTGTGATCCACCATTTCCTCCTTAAAATTAACAGACTTAGTCTGTGTTTATCATGAGGAGCACCATCAGCCGTTTTGTGATGAACCTTATCCTTCTTTTTGGATTGGTTGAAGCTTGGATTTTACACATGGAATGATTGCGGTACAAACTTGGTCCAAACTCATTTTTCATTTCATCCATCTGGATTTTAATGAGCTTATCTCTGTTGAGTTTGGAACCCTTCTGTACCACATTCATCAGAAAGATATTGAATTTACCACATATTTCACATGCTTATTCTTCATCTTGGATTGTGACGGGTTTGCAAGAACACAAAATCCATGTTTAACCATTTAAACTTTCAGAAAAACGCAGCGGACATATATATAGCTTTAAAACCCATTTTAAAGCTGAATATTTCATGTTCTTAGTGTTCATTTAATGTAGAAAAGCAAACCCAAACAAAGGATCATGTATGTGAATGAAACAAGCTATGACAATACATAAACGTACATAAAATCACAGCTTGAACAAGCTGTGACAACTACCTTGTTCCAGCAAATGTCGACCAAAATGAGGTGTTTGATGCTTGTTCTTTTGGCCAAGACTTCAAGGAGGAGTCCTCAAGTGCTTATACCCCAAGCCTTGTGAAGCATACACAACTCTTGCTAGGGAGAGATCACCAAATCAAGACAAAAACTCCTTCAAAGGCTGCTGTTGAGCCGAGACCTTGAGAGAGTTTTTTTTTTCTTTCAAAATTGCATGTAATGTGTGTGGTTCATCTGATTTTTGAGTCCAAGACTCAATTAAATGTGTGTTGGTGGTCAAAACATGTTTGGTCCAATAGAATGAGAGGGGAGGGGCGGCCAAGAAGGGGTTTAAAACCCTTTTCCCTCTCAAAACTATCACACATTGAAATGTCATTTATACTAGACATACAATTAATTGTATGTACAAGATATATAAATGTAATTACATACTTATACATTAACCATTTAATTTATAAGCTTTCTTTTGGTCTCATCTAATATTTAAACAACACATCAAATAATATTGTTGACAAATAAATCCTAATAAGTTGTTCCCACTTACATGCAACTTATTTAGAAAACCCATTTTTTAAATTGGTGTGAATATTTAATTGCATGATCACATCATCAATTAAATATTTAATTGGTGTTTGCCAAGCTTGTTGTTGGGTATAACCCGACTTGGATCATAACGTACTAACCACATCAATATTCTAAGTGTCTTGGGCACACAGAATCCAACAATCTCCCACTTGCCCAAGATTCATAGAAGATTGATGCAAGCAGTAAATACCACCTAACAATGGTTCACTACCCTTAATACGCATGACTTGTAGCCATTCAATAACATCATCCCTTTCAAGTACCCTACTTGAAATGATTTAGGTGAATCAATCATCTATCCTTTTGTTTCAGATGTCATGTCAAATCCAAGAACACGGAATGATCATTTCTTGTTGATGTAACTTATCAGGCCTTAGACATCTAACTCTCAACGAATAAGAGGAACAAATTCCATCTTGACTACATATGTTTCTCACAGACACCTTATGTCATACCTGAATATACCCTTATGTACTGTCCACTATTTCAGAACAGTGAAGAAGAAGCTCAAGGTATAATACTTGGTGAATATCAAAACCAATGTATCTCAGGTCGGAGGATACCAAATGATATTCGCCTTTACTCAAAATTACTTATGATCAATCAATAAGATTCCATGTAGTAAAATTTGAGATGCGGGTTAGTCCAATATTTGTATCCCACAAATATCTATGAACCTTGGTAGCAACCCATTGCTCTATATTCATCCTTATGAATATCAACCAATCCAAGTTCATAATAGTCTTACCTTCAAACTTGTTCCCACAAGTGTGAACGACTACGGACATTTAGAGTAAACATTTTACTCATGGATTAAACATGCTAAATTGGAATATTATTTGAAACATTATAACCAAATAATTTTATTCAAATAATAGAAAGTTCCACATATCCAAATACAAAATTTATAGATCAAATCCAATCACTAGAATATCGAAGTCCCATGGCACAAGTATGACATTCATGCTTTGCCTTTTCAAGGAGCTTCGTGAGAGGATCCGCAACGTTTTGATCCGTGTGAACTTTGCGAATACATATCTTTCCTTTTCAACTTCATCTCGTATGTAGTTGAATCTCCGCTCAATGTGCCTGTCTTTTGATGAGCACGGGGTTCCTTGATTTGTGCAATCGCACCCTCGTTGTCACAAAAGATCTCTAGGGGTTCCTGAATGGAAGGGACAACCCCCAGATCGGCAATGAATTTCTTCAACCATGCAGCTTCTTGAGCTGCCAATGAGGCGGCGACATATTCTGATTCTGTAGTTGATAGAGCCACCACATCCTGTTTGGAGCTCTTCCAAGAGACAGCTCCTCCATTCAGAATGAAAATGTATCCCGATTGAGACCGTGAATCATCACGATCGGTTTGGAAACTCGCATCCGTGTAACCTTTTACTACGAGTTCCTCGTCACCAGATCCATAGATCAGGAACATATCTCTTGTCCTCCTTAGGTACTTAAGTATGTTCTTAACAGCCATCCAATGACTGTTTCCAGGATTCTGCTGGTAACGGCTTGTCATGCTTAAGGCGCATGACACGTCCGGTCGAGTGCATATCATTGCATACATGATGGATCCTATAGCAGATGCGTATGGGATTGCCTTCATTTTATCTTGCTCTTCCTTTGAGCTTGGACATTGAGTCGTACTCAATATCGTTCCTCTTTGAATAGGTACGGTACCTTTCTTAGAATTCTCCATCTTGAACCTCTTCAAGATTTTATCAATATATGCACTTTGATTCAAACCAATCAACCGCCTTGATCTATCCCTATAGATCTTTATTCCCAGAATATAGGCGGCTTCACCAAGATCCTTAATGGAAAAACAACTTCCAAGCCAGGTTTTTACACCTTCCAAGGTTGGAATGTCATTTCCAAATAGCAGTATGTCATCAACATACAATACTAGGAAAGTTATTGTGCTCCCACTAGCCTTCTTATACACACAAGCCTCATCAGCGTTTTTGATGAAACCAAATTTCTTTACTTCCTCATCAAAACGGTGATTCCAGCTTCTCGATGCTTGTTTCAATCCATAGATTGATTTCTTTAACTTGCATACTTTATTAGGATGTATTGGATCGACAAAACCTTCAGGCTGAACCATATAGACATCTTCCTCAAGGTATCCATTTAGGAAAGCGGTTTTGACATCCATTTGCCAAATCTCATAATCATAATGAGCAGCTATGGCAAACAATATCCTTATAGACTTTAGCATCGCAACAGGTGAGAAGGTTTCATCATAATCAACCCCTTGAGTTTGAGTGAAACCTTTTGCTACAAGTCTAGCTTTATAAGTATCCAAGTTTCCATGCATATCCGTTTTCTTCTTAAAAACCCACTTACTTCCAACTATTTTGGAGTTAAGAGGTGGTACAACCAAGTCCCATACTTGATTGTCATACATGGATTGCATCTCAACGTTCATGGCTTCTAGCCATTTGTCACAATCCGTATTGGACACTGCATCATGGTATGTGGTTGGTTCATCAGAATCTATCACATAGCATCCATCCATGAAAAATCCATATTTTTCTGGTGGATTACTAGTTCTACCACTTCTGCGAACGTGTTGTGTGTATTGATCAACCACTTGATCATCCTCAACATCCTCATGTTGAGTGCTAGTTTCAACCAAACGTGCATCGGGCTGTGGTTCTTGATCTTCCTCAAGATCCACTGTTCTACTGCTAGTTCCTTCCATAAGGAACTTTGCTTCTAAGACTCACCCTTTCTGGCAACAAACACTTTTGTTCCATTGGATCATAGAAATAATATCCCATGGAATCTCTAGGATATCCAATAAAGATACACTTGGTGGATCGGACATCCAATTTGTTTGGGGTGGGAGTCTTAACATAAGCCTCACATCCCCAAACCCTTAAGTACGATAGGGATGGAACTCTTCCATGCCATATCTCAAAAGGTGTCCTTTCCACCTTTTTGGTTGGGGCCATGTTTAGAATACGGGCCGCGGAGAGCAAAGCGAAACCCCAAAATGATAGAGGTAATGAGCTTCTAGCCATCATAGATCGGACCATATCCAATAAGGTTCGATTCCTCCTCTCAGACACACCATTATGTTGTGGTGTTCCAGGTGGAGTAAGCTGTGAGACAATCCCACAACTCCTAAGATGATCTTGAAAAGCTTCACTTAGGTATTCACCTCCTCTATCGGTACGGAGAACTTTAATTGACTTGTTGAGTTGATTTTCTACTTCATTCTTGAAGATTTTGAACATTTCAAAAGCTTCATCTTTGTGCCTTAATAAGTACACATACCCATAGCGACTATAATCGTCGGTAAAGGTAATGAAGTATCTTTCACCATTCCTAGTCATTGGCTTAAAAGGACCACATACATCCGAATGTATGATTCCTAATAAATCCTTTGCCCTTTCGGTAGTCCCACTAAAAGGTGCCTTAGTCATCTTACCTTGTAAACAAGATTCACAAACATCAAATGAATCATATTCATTTGTTTTTAAAAGACCATTCTTTTGAAGTGTTTGTAAACGTTTCTTGTTTATATGGCCAAGACGACAATGCCAAAGATAGGTATCACTTAAGTCCAACTTGAGTTTCTTGGTGTTAGTTTGGTACAATGAACTATTTAAAGTATTTTCATGAACCAATTCATAAATACCATTAATGGGAATAGCTTTAAAATAGAACATTTCATTAAAAGAAACATGGATATTTTCCTCAACGAATGATAATACATATCCAATTGTTTTAACAGGGCTACAGAGATAATATTCCTAGTCAAACTAGGAGCATACAAAACATTGCTTCAAAATTACTTCCAAACCATTTGGAAGTTTCAAGATGTAGTCACCACGGCTTCTACTTGAACTTTAGCCCCATTGCCCATGTAGAGGCTCACATCCCCTTTCTTGAAGTCACTACTTCTTTTGAACCCCTGCAACAAATTGCAAATGTGAGTTCCACATCCGGTATCTAATACCCATGTGTTAGAGGATATCATGTTTAAATCAATATGGATCATGTATATTGTACCTGAGGTCTGCCCGGCATCCCTTTTGCTTTCAACTCTTGGAGATGGACGGGACAATTCCTTGCCCAATGTCCAATCTCCCCACACTTGAAGCATGGGTCATTAGTGGCAACCTTTTGCCTTTTCTCTTTGGGTTTGGGTGGCACCCTTGCCACCCCTTTCCCTTTTCCCCAAGCGGGTCCCTTACCCTTGGCAACCTTTGCCTTGGGTGCGGGACGAGGCCTTTTATTGTTCCCACCTTCATTGATGGTGAGAACGGGTAAAACCCTTTTACCCATGGCCGCCTCGGCCGTTTTGAGCATTGAGTGAAGCTCACCAATGCTTTTGTCCCAAGCATTCATGTTGTAGTTCAACACGAATGTCTCGAACCTTTTGGTAAGGCCATTGAGGATCAAATCCGTGGCCAATTCCTTCGAGACGGGACAATTAAGCCTCTCGAGGCGGTCAATGTGACTTTTCATCTTAAGTACATAAGATGAAACAGATTGGTTGTCGTCCATACGACATGCATGGAGCGCTCGAACCGTTTCGAAGCGCTCAACCCTTGCTTGCTGTTGGAACGTTTCCTTCAGCTGGTTATCATGTCATAAGCCCCGTGGTGTTCATACTCCTTTTGGAGATCCGGAGTCATGCTCGCTAGCATGAGACAAGACACTTGGACGGAGTCCTCAGTGTATTTCAGCCAATCATTAAAGGCCTCCTCATCATCCTCGCTAGGTTGATCGGGGACAGGGTCGTCTAAAACATACGATCGTCTCTCTTGCTTGAGAACAATTCTCAAGTTTCGATACCAATCGATGAAGTTGTTATGGTTTAGACGTTCCTTTTGGAGGATCGCTCGTAGGGATTGGTTGGACGCGGATGAGTTATCGGAATTATCATTATTAGAGGCCATCTACAAAATTTAACAAAGTTTTATTAGTATTTTCGATATTGTAATTTTAATAACAAATGTCTTACAAGACTTTTATATAAAATCTAGAACCCAATATTACATTTAAATTGTGGTTAGGTGACCTTTATCCCACGTTTTAAATTAATAAGGTGGTCAACGTTTGACGATTGCAACCATTTGCAACTTCTAGAGGTATGGGATCGACTCTTGAACATCATATGTAAAGTCGGCATGAAAATCCCATCAACACCATTTGGAAACCACATTGTAGGTGATCCATTTAACATGGTTTGCAAATCAAGACATCCTACTTACACCCACGTGTGAGTTTGCCAAAACAAATGGTTAGGTGACCTTTATCCCATAAGTAAGGCATTCTCACCTCAAATCACAAGTTCCCTCAAAATGGTTGGGTGACCTTTATCCCACTAAGAGTTCCCAAGTGACTCAAGTGTTGTGTAAAAGGACGGTGTTGATCTCGTTTTTAAAATTTTAGAGATTTCTTAATTCTAGTTTAGAAAACTCTATGTACTTGTATTTGTATGCTTTCAAATACAAGGTACCCTATGGTTCTTTGATTAAAACCAATTTTAATCTTTAAAGTCATTAAACCACTTTAATTACTTTTATTAACTTTTAAGAACCAATAATTTTCAGCTTGTTAAGTTTGTTAATGAGTTTGTTATGAATATTCAAATACAAACCAAACAATCAAACAACAAACGATCAAACAAGCATATATATACAAACATGAGTGCATAACCATAGCTACTAAGTTGACAACACTTGTTTGCCATCACAAGTGTTGTCATAAGGTCTTTTCTAAGGTTGAAAACAATCACAAAATGCAGGTCATCTGGACCCCACTTGAACTTGCATCCATATGCTTCAAGTTCCATGTCTTTGATGTCCATCTTCGGTCTTGAACTCGTGCATCTTCCTTTTACAAAATTGTATCCTAATACATTTTTCTAATAAAAGAAATGCACCTAATCTATTACAAACCCAAATGAATGAATAATTACAACCCAAATAATGAAACAAAATTACAACCAAATTGAATGAATGAATACAACCAACAAGCATCCAAACATCACAAGGTCAATGGCTAGGTTATGCACTTTATCATCCAATGATCATAACATCAAAACATCTAATGAAACCCCTTTTAAAACCACCAAATTTCAGCCAACATAAACTGAAATTTTTGGTTTTAAACATTGTCTAAACAATCAACACATCAAAATATGTTCTTTCAAGATCTAATCACTAGCATGTGTGATACGATCTTGAAAGTTGGGGAATCATTCAACCAAACAATAACAGCCCAAAATCAGTCTATAACTACTTTATAATCATGCTTTAAAACCATTTTAAAGACAAAACAAGCAAGTCATCCACATAACCGCTCTTGATGCCATTGACGGGTTTGCAAGAACACAAAATCCATGTTTAACCATTTAAACTTCAGAAAAACGCAGCGGACATATATATAGCTTTAAAACATTTTAAAGCTGAATATTCATGTTCTTAGTGTCCATTTAATGTAGAAAAGCAAACCCAAACAAAAGGATCATGTATGTGAATGAAACAAGCTATGACAATACATAAACGTACATAAAATCACAGCTTGAACAAGCTGTGACAACTACCTTGTTCCAGCAGCAAATGTCGACCAAAATGAGGTTTGATGCTTGTTCTTTTGGCCAAGACTTCAAGGAGGAGTCCTCAAGTGCTTATACCCCAAGCCTTGTGAAGCATACACAACTCTTGCTAGGGAGAGATCACCAAATCAAGACAAAAACTCCTTCAAAGGCTGCTGTTGAGCCGAGACCTTGAGAGAGGTTTTTTTTCTTTCAAAATTGCATGTAATGTGTGTGGTTCATCTGATTTTTGAGTCCAAGACTCAATTAAATGTGTGTTGGTGGTCAAAACATGTTTGGTCCAATAGAATGAGAGGGGAGGGGCGGCCAAGAAGGGGTTTAAAACCCTTTTCCCTCTCAAAACTATCACACATTGAAATGTCATTATACTAGACATACAATTAATTGTATGTACAAGATATATAAATGTAATTACATACTTATACAATTAACCATTTAATTTATAAGCTGTAATTTCTCACTTAATATTGGTGTCATCTAACTAATTTAAACAACACATCAAATAATATTGTTGAACAAAATATCCTAATAAGTTGTTCCCACTTACATGCAACTTATTTAGAAAACCCATTTTTCTAAATTGGTGTGAATATTTAATTGCATGATCACATCATCAATTAAATATTAATTGGTGTTTGCCAAGCTTGTTGTTGGGTATAACCCGACTTGGATCATAACGTACTAACCACATCAATATTCTAAGTGTCTTGGGCACACAGAATCCAACAGATTGATCAACTGCTGATGTGGAAACTACTGAAGGTGTGCTCTTCAGTACTTTCCTCCTTTCAGTACCTTGTTCAGTACTGAAGAATCTGTAACAACTGAAGAGTTGTTCTTCTTCACTGTTTCATTGTCAGCAGTTGTTATCCATTTATTTCAGCTGATTTGAAATGCTTTTCAGTTTTGTAACTTGCCCTTCAGTACTTAAGTTACTTTGAGGAACAACATCTGAATACTCAGCTTCATGTGCTTATGAGTAGTTAACCCATCAGCCAATGACTTGCTGAGGTATCACCCTTATTTCATCTTGTGATTTTGGGAGATCACTTGAGGATGATGACATGATGATGTGGTTTGGAGATTGCTTTCACCTTCAGATTTTACTATTGTTTTTGGAGTAAAATCTGTTGGAGGTGCAATATGGTTGTAACCAATTCCAAACTTCACATTCGAAGCAGATTGCTTACTGAGCAACATTTCAAATCCCTTAGGATGACACCCAGCGGTCACACTCAACTTGGATACTACAAGTTTTTCTTTGAGTTCCTTATGGTTCTCAAGAATGACCTCTAGCTTAGCCTTTTCATCATTTAATTGGCATTAAGCTTATAAATCTCATCATCTTTGTCCTTAAGGACAGACTCATATTAAGCTTTTCTTTTGGAAATAGTTTGCTCAAGCTCTAGATTTTGATTATTACAGCTACATTTGCTTCTCTAATAGAGACAAATGCATCTATGCAAGATTCAGAACAAAGCTTGGCCTTAGCCTCAGAGGATACCTGGGTTACCTGTGAAGAAGATGCATTGGAGCATGAACTCTCAGTAGATTCCAGGGCCATGAGAGCTAGATTCCCAAAAGGATGTTCACCACCATGTTGACCATCACTAGCAAGTAATTGCTCAGTACCAGAGAGATCATTTGGTAAACTGCTCCGGTCAACATTACCAGGGGTGAAAAAGCTGTGATGAGGTTGTGATTGAGATGGTAGAGGCTCAGGTAATGCTTGTGGTTGTTGTGTAGCAGGAACTTGAACTGGATTTGGCTGAGGCATGTAATAGCAGGGATACGGATATGACATTGGACCCTGAGGGACAAAATATGCAGGCGAAAGAGGTTGTGAATGATGACCAGAACTAGCAGGATGTTGCCCCCTGTTTTGTGGACTAGTGCTTGGAAAAGTCACAAAGGGTGCAGAGGAGTTAGATCCAGATGATCTACACTCTCTAGCAAAGTGTCCAAGCCTTTGGCATTTGTGACACCTCAACTTACTCTTGTCAAAACCAACTTTGATTTTGCCAGAGAGTCCTGGAAATTTCCTGCCAGTCCTCTTGTAGAACTTCTGAGATCTGATATTAATCAAGGCCATTTGGCTTAGAATATCCATCTCTTCTAGATCATCATCAACTATTCCTTTCAAATCATCCATGATAAAACATAAATTGTCACTATTACAGCCTGAGTGACTATCAACACCAACAAATGCATGATCTGAACTGTTTGAAGAGAAATCTATATGCTCATCATAATTACTTTCAGATGCAGCATATTCTGACTCATGACCAACCAAGGCAGTGTTCCCTGGTACAAAGTCATCAGTGAGCTTTCCTGATGATGCCAGTTTCCTTTTCTGCTCTATCTCTCTCTCAAATGTAAGCAGTTTCCCATCTCAAATGTAAGAAGTTGGGTGAGAGATAGTTTATCTAGATTTGCATTGGAGCGTAGGACAATAGTGTATGTGTCCCATCTCTCAGGTAGTGATCTAAGGAATCTGTTGTTCATCTGGCTATTGGTATATTCATGTTTGACCATTTTTAGCTCAGAGATCAAACTGGAAAAACGCTCAAACTGATGAGTCAGTGTCTCACCCTTCCTATGAGAGAATGTTTCATATTGTTGGGCAAGGATTTCTCTGTTGTTTGCTAAGACCTCATCAGTTCTACCAAATTGTTCCTTCAGTGCATTCCAGAGGTCATGAGTAGTTTCATGATGCATAAGCCCTGAATAGATTTCATTCGGCAGTGCCATGGCCAGAATTCCATGGGCTTTAGCATCAATCTCAAACAGTTTCCGATCTTCATCTGAGTATTGTTCCTTCTTCTTCGGAACCATTTGATTGGTTCCCGGATTGTTCACCATAGGCTTATGTGGACCATGTACCACCGATGTCCAACAACCTGAACTGTTAACAGACAGGTGATGAAGCATTCTTCGTTGCCATATGTTATACTCAATCCTAACCAGCATCGGAGGCTTGGTTGAAGAACTGGTATTATGAGGGTCATTAGAAGGAGTAGTCATTCTCAGATTCAACCAAAATCAATTAAGTTTTCACAGATTTAGAACAAAACACAACAAACCAAATTGAACCAAGAGAAAACAAAAAAAGCAATAAAACGAAAGTAGCAAAAATTCAATTGAACTATAAACGATTCTTGCAAATATGCTAATTCAAACAAATGCAGATATCGATTAGCAGTTTCAGTGATCAATTGTTAGATTGATCAATGATTAACTGACTCTGATACCAATTGTTAGGATCAGTGATCTACGTTTGATTGATTAGAGAGTATTGCAGCGGAAATCAAACAATGAATTAGACAATTCACAAGAATACAGATGATATTCAAAGTAAGAGCAAACGAGTATAGAAAGAGTTCTGCAAATCAAATATTTCATTCAATACGCGCTTTTGTGGTGGCAAAATGTCACACATACAATCAGGTCAATCATCCCTTATATAAGATATGTCGTGGTGGAACATTCCTTATATAGGAGATGTGACGTCTGCTGATGTCATTTGATAGTGACATCTAACAGAATTATTCAAACTACTGAAAGTTAACACAACTACTGAAGATGTCAAAACATCTGACATCTTCTTACAAAAATACTAAGTGTTACTATCCCTACAACTACTGAAAAGAAACTACTGAACCTACAACGACTGAAGAACATGCTCTCAGTCGTTTTACAAATACTAAAACATAAAAGAAAATTACTCAAAGGAAACCATCACAACAACTGAAGAATGCTTCTTCAGCTGTTGTAACAAACTCTGAAGGCTTCAGTACTTGTACTTGAACTTCAGCTGTTGTCATCAGCTGATGTCTCAGTCTTTGTACTTCAGCTGTTGATCTTCAGTACTTTAGTCTTCAACTGTTGATCTTCTGACTTTGGTCTTCAGCTGTTGAAGTCTTCAGTACTTTAGTCTTCAGCTGTTGATCTTCAGACTTTGGTCTTCAGCTGTTGAAGTCTTCAGTACTTTAGTCTTCAGCTGTTGAAGTCTTCAGCTGTAATCTTCAGTACTTTAGTCTTCAGCTGTTGAAATCTTCAGTACTTTACTCTTCAGCTGTTGAAGTCTTCAGACTTTGTCAAACAGCTGATCAAGTCTTCAGCAGTTGTTGTGATGTCTGTGGGACTTACAGGTTTTTCTGATCAGACTCATTGTTCTTTTGGTCCAACAGCTTTCACGACAGAGGCCTAGGGATGTTGTCGGCTAGCCCTGAATATACCTCTTGATCTTTCGCAACAGAGGTGTCACCTGATCCGGCACTAGGCGTGCCATTTCGTTGAATTTGGTGGTGTATTATTGGTGCGTCATTGTTCCCGCCTCCAGCTGAAGAAACTCTCTTTCAACTTTGTCCATCTCACAGTGAGGACAAAACTCTTCGTCACCAGCCTTTTTAACTCTGACCATGTCATCCTTTCGATATTTAGAACAAAGCTGAGTCCACAAAAGAGTGGGGCAGCAAACTTCACCTTCTGCTATTCTCAACACTCGCTGATATTTAGAACAACTTCCATTTCTCTCACCCATCGATGAGTAGCAGCAGCAGTGCCATTGTAACATCTCGTATTTTCGTTAAATTAAAAGTTAACCTTGTTAAGTTCTTGTAAGGACTACTTATGCCCATTATGAAATATATGGATTATTTATGCTTATTTCTTAAGATGTCTTTAATTCTTTAATTTGAAGATTAATAATGTTAAATATTAAATAGAATATAATAATGATAATAATAATAATATAATAATAATAATAAAAATAATATCGTTAATAATAATAAAAATAATATCGTTAATAATAATAAAAATAATATCGTTAATAATAATAAAAATAATATCGTTAATAATAATAAAAATAATATCGTTAATAATAATAAAAATAATATCGTTAATAATAATAAAAATAATATCGTTAATAATAATAAAAATAATATCGTTAATAATAATAAAAATAATATCGTTAATAATAATAAAAATAAATTTAATAGTTACTAAACTTAACAATGTTTTAAAACTTTAAGTAATTAAAGTTTAGGTGGTTTTAATGCCAATTAGAAACTTTAACATTAAAGTTTGTATATAAAATGTTAACAATGGAAACCTCAGGGACCAAAATTACAAAAATCTCTTCCCTTTTTCCCCTCTTGCCTGCATTTCCGGCGAGTCGCCGGTAGGATCTCCGGCGGCGCCGGCAAGACCCAAAACCAGTCGACATAACCCCGATTTGAAATCCAAAAGATGCCAAACGCTTTGGGAAAACGTGTCGAACCATTATGTGTGCTTTAATTCGAGTTTAAAAATGGTTATGTTGTCCTTTGAGTGTGGAAACCATTCACCATCAACATTCGAATCGATTGCTAATTAAAACATAATAATAACCAAATTAAATGACCCATAATCGAATGTTTAACTAGTCTAAAGCTATTATCAACTCCAATTTCACCAGAAATAAACATAAACATCTCAATCAATCCTCTTTGCTTATCACGACATGCGATTTACTCGAACCCCATCTTTCGAACATCAAGATCCGAAATTTACAAGGGGCTTTGCATCAAAGACATCACACAAAGCTACCTACAAAGTTAATTGAGTTATCAACAACATTTACACCGCGATTGCACATCTTCTCGGCCGCCATCTGTTCATTGTTGTGGTTATCTTCAATTCGAACGTAACCGGGTAATTAAATATATGAATCAGCTCGATTAAGCATGAGGAACAAAAGCCCCATGGTTAATTTGGTTAAGAACATCAAACGGTGTTCAATTTGATCCACAAACATTCTAGGGTTCTTAGATTTGGGGATTTTCATGCAAGTATGTTTTTTAAACATTTGAAACCAAGTGATACCAAGGCCACGGCCCCTGGTTCACTAGTAAAGTCTTGCCCCCACATTCATGAGGTCCCGGGTTCGAACCCGGGCACCCTCATGTAATTTTTTGAAGCATTTTTGGCTTTAATTTTATTATGAAAATTTATAATAAATATAAAAATAACTTCTATAGATTTCAAATATTTTTAAAGTCATCTAAATATTTTCTTAAAAAGTTATTCTTGTAAAACATTTTAATATTTTAATATAAAAATTATATACAAATGTTATAACTAAATTTTTTTGATGTTATATAATACTTTAAGATATTAAATTAATATCAGGTCTTATGCTATCTTTATAAATAAAATCACAAGTTATTTACAAAGGATCAATTTCTTTAAAAAAAATTTTATAAACTTCATGAATGGTATGTTTATAGAATTTACTAACTTTATGAAAATCCCCAATTCTAATACCCTAGTTCACGTTAAATCATTAACCTTATTATTAACTTAAATCTTGTATTATATATATATATATATATATATATATATATATATATATATAATATATATATATATTTAGGTGCCTTGTGACGATATATCTTGGAAATGACATTTATTATTGATCTTATTAATCTTCATCATTACTTATTTGACATGTGAGTTTCCTTGCCCCTTTTTTATGTTTTTCACACTATTTTGGGGTGAAACATGATACTTATACATCATACACTTATAAACGTTTAGACTTGTAAAACACTGCAATTGATCTTTATATTTTGTCATGGTTATTTGTGTGTTGTAAATGATTATATGAGATACATGTTTGTTTGCAATCATTAACTGTGCTAGCTAGCATGGCGACGTCTTAGATCTTTGGGCCTGACAAGCCTATTTGGTGCTAAAGCCGAGGTATTGCCGGCTCCTAATGACGTATGTTTGTTCATTATGGGAACCAAATACACTTAGTCAATCATATATACTTGTAATCAAGTCGAGGTTTGGTTGTAACGATATGTGCTCTATAACCTTACTAACTTAAACCTATGACATGAATTACTACTTGTAATCTTGTTATATTATGTATGAAAACCTTAGAAACTCACCAACTTTTTAGTTGACCTTTTATTTTTATCATGTTTCAGGTAATCCTCAAGTTTAAAGTGATCAAATGAAGCTTGCAATAAACTAGGAGTTGGACCTAGATAAATGAATAAAAGGACTATGTTATGTTTTGCTTATTTTAGGGATTATTTCATGGTTGAGACTTATGCTTGTACCTTCTTTTCAAACTTATAATCTTAATATTTACATTTAAATATAGCGTTATGTGGCTATGAATAATCTTAACCCTCACGTCTCAACGTTTCCGCCATCCAGGTTGGGGTGTGACACCCTTACCATCAAAAGTAGGGGGTTTGCATCGTTGAAATGCCCCGTAGTTATAGCCTCGTGCCGCCTCCGGCGCAGGCTCTTCTTCTTCCTCTTCTTCGTCATCAAAGAAAACCGTTTCAGTCTCTGGCCTTTCCCGGCCTCCCGAGGACTTGTTCCTCTCCTTCTTTCTCCTTCTCATGCTGCCTTGATAACTTCGGTCACCACAGACAGTAGGATCGTCTACATGACCTGATGGACTTCTTCAACAACTACGTCCTTTACTGAGGCTCTCAGATTGGCGCTCTCATCACTGCCCTCCAGATGAGCGGTCTCGGGTTTTTCATGAATCACCTTTTCAACTCTAGGTCTTCCTCTTGTGACCCGTGGTTCAGCACCATGTCCATTCACACGCACACCGGAAGATTCAATCACCAACACGGTCATTCAAGGAAACAGCTCGTTTATGTCAAGTATAGTAAGTCCCTAGTTAAAGTGGCTAGTAGTGATTAGCCACTTGCTTTACCCTTCATATCCTGATCATTACCTATCCTGACTACATCAGTGTCTAAATCTATGAGTAACACATAAACCACATAACATGCGCACATAATACCGGGTAACATTACAAAAATACCTGATGGAACGCAACTACTCAAACTAGCATCCCTTCCCTTTCCATCCCATTTTCAATTTAAGTTTAGGTTTATTTTGAAACTTTAGCCGTTTCACTTAAACTTTGGCTCTTATACAACTTGTAAGGCCCCGTTCCCGAACACTTACACCTGGTAAATCATTGCACATAAAACATATAACTTACATTTAACACTTATAAAACATTGCAGCATCTTACATAAAAACATTGCAACGAAAACATTTAAACAAACATTCCATTTCCTTATAAGGCTTTTGCAAAATAATACATCGTTATTGAATTACAAAATACATGTTGCATTTCATCAGAAAAGCATTATAAAAATGGATACCCTTCAAAAGAGCTGAGTAGCCGCCCCATGCTATCCTCAGCAACCTTACCTGCCAACTGAAACACATCAAAGTCAGCGTTCTGAGTGAGTTCTAGTTTTGAAATAAAACAAAATTACTTCCTTTATAAAACCATTCATTACTTTTGTACGCGATCACACAACTACATACATACCGATTATATAATCATTATCTTCCATTACATTCGTTACATTCTTTCTTTCATTAATCATCGCACATTACATACCATTCGCTTCATTATTCGTTCATAAATTTTTCTTACATTCGTTCATTTCACACATATCGCACGCTTCACACATTTTGCACTTCCATTCTTCGTACCCTCGTACATATTGCCAAGTCGCACCAATGGAGTGGTCACTAGAACAACTCCCCCTTGTGTGTGAACTCTTAGGGGTGTGCCAAAATCACACGCCTCTCATTGGTTAGCCAAAATCGCACGCTCAATAGCACACAGTGAATACACATCGACGTATCTTGCAATTACCAAAACTTACCCCCTACTGTGTGTATGAACCCACATGAATTAGCCAAAAGCGCACTCTCATAGCACACAGTGAATACCACATCGCATGTATAAGTACACACACGTTGAGCACAAACCTCAATGGTGTGTGAACCTCCGTGCTTTCTGCTCGCAAGCCATTCATACTCTCATACTTCATTCATGCATACATTCGTTTATTACGTTCCTCTTTTCATGATCTTCCACTTACATTACATAATACTTTCGGTTCTTCATTAACGTTCATAGACAAACCCAGGAATACAAACATTACAATAAAGGCACTCAAACAAACCATCAACATCACCACATCAAGGCATCATCCATACATAACATGCAGCACGGCACAATCATCAATCACCACATCCACATCAGCAGCAATCATACGTCACACACTCATCAACCCTCCTCAGCCCCTCACATCCCTATAGCCACCGGTCAGACCTACATTCTGCACTTTCCCCGGAATCGAAAACTACACTATGATCATTCGGCGTGCAGGATCGTTCAAGGGCTTGAACACAATTACAACACAACAACACAATGAGAGATTAACTAAACGTTAATCAAACAGTGAACTAGGTAACCAAAGGTGATGCAGAGAACACAAGTAAAGCAAGAGACAGAACAAGAGAGTATAGTTTTCAGGGAGCAGTATATTGCTTTCTCAAGTTCTTTTACAAGTGTTACAAAGCATTTAAAAGATACAAGAACTTGGAATACTTATACTACAACCTACAGCCGGCTATACTATGAAAGCCAGCTGGATACAATTGACTAGACACTAACAAAATCAATTGTAGGATCAAAAGGCATATCTGCCTTTTGACCTTGTGACTATGACATGCCATAGCTCACATCCTTATACATTACAAAAAGGATAAAGTACATAAAGTGGAAAGTTTCAGACTCAAGACCTCAATGTACAGTTACCAAAAGCATGGACCTTTTCACCAACTCTTGTAAGTTGGTGACTTATCAGAGACGCAGCGGAAAAGGTGCTTTATGGAACAGTACATCAGATAAAGCATGTGTACTAAAAGTCTTCGGAAGAAATCTGTCTTCATAGGTTGAAGCTTCGGAAGACTTTGTCTCTTCAAGCTTCGGAAGACTTCATGTTAGGCTTCGGAAGATATTGGTCTTGGCTTCGGAAGATATTACACTTAGAGTATTTTCTAATGCTTTGTGTAATTCTTCCGAAGCATTCTTCACTTCAGTACTTAGTGCATGTTGCTGAAACACTTAGGCAGTTTTGGGTTGCATCAGACTTCAGGAATCCTTACAAACTCCCCCTAGGCTGATGCTACCAAAACACTTAGAAGATCTTTAAATGTTTGTAGTCTTCAGAATAATCAAGACCATCCCTTTCTTCATTTGATGGTCAGGATCATCAAGACTCTCATAGTATCTTCTCATTTCAAAGAGATCATGCAGAGGTAAGTTGATTATGTCTTGCCATGAGTAGACATTTTCAACACCTTGATCTCTGATAACATTCCATCTTTCTGGATTGGTAGAGTAAGTCCAGGATAAGATGGGTGTCTCGGTTGCTAGAGGAGCCACTTGCATAGGAGTTGATTGGGCTGCCTCATCATGCACTTCCTCAGGTTGATCTGATTCAGCCTGGGGTGTAGAGGTAGATGACTTTGGCTTCTTCTTTTTAGTCTTTGGTTTAGAGGCCATTTTCTTCTTCCTCTTTAATGTCTTTAACTGAGAAGACTGGTCTGCAGCACCATGTTGATCATCAGTGTCTTTCTCAGTGGGTGTTCCTCCCTCACAGGTTCAGAAGGAGAGGGAGTTTGACCCTGTCTTGGATCAGAAGATGAAGTTTGCTGAGGCTCAGCTGGAGGTTCTGGTTCAGGTGTCTCTGGTTGTTCAAACTTGACCTCCACTTCAGGTGGGACTTGACTTGGAAGAGAGTGCAAATCAATGAGTTCACCACTTTTAATCTTCTGCTTGATTACCCTTATATGCTCATCCATTGTAGATAGAGACATGGGACCAAGTCTCCTTCCGGAGAATCCATATGACTTCAAGAAGCTCATCATTCTTTGTCTGTCAGCAGACTTCTTTGCATTCTTTTGAATGATGGCTCTTGACTTTGCAGCTTCTTCCCTTAGCTTCCTTTTGGTTGTTTTTCTTTCTTTGACTAACTCAAGCTCAAGTTGCTTTAAGTACTCGAACTCAATGAAGTCATAGGACAGGGGAAGAAGTGTATTTGCCTGATAGAAGCCTGTGGCACTCAGGTAGTTTATCATTTTGATTCTATCCTCTTCTTTATCTACCTGAGGTTCTTGTGGAGCCACATCTTCCTGTGCAGGACTTTCTTGAACTGGAGAGAGAGTGGGAGTATGCTTGTGAAGTCTTTTCTGTCTCCTCTCCTCTTTGAATTGGAGAAGTAACCTTGCATCCTCTTTCTCCTTATCTCTCTTGACACTTCCATGTCAGCCAGTTCATTCAACTCTTCTAAGGGGAGGGAGATGATTTCATCAACATCATAGTTCCTGGTCTGTAAATAATTAATCCTGACTGCCCTTTGTTCATCATTTTGAGTATTTGGTCTGGGGGCAGCCCTGATTGCAGCTTGCATGAATTTTGATGACCCAGAAGAACTTTCTCCCCTTAGCCTCCTTTTCCTCTCTCTCTCTTCCTCCTCAATTTCCTCAGGAGTCATTATCCTTTTCCCTTTGTCACCAACAGACCTTTGTGACTCAGGGTGGATTGAGGCTTGGCCTTCATTGCTTGGTGTAGCTTCCATGCTCTGGCCAGAGAGAGGCTGAGAGACACCTTCACCAGCAGGTGTCTCAGATGGAGTTTGGACCTCTGCAGCAGTTGTTGATGGTGAGACAGGGTCTCAGGTTCTGCCACTGGGCCTTCAGCCAAGGTTTCCCCTATGAAACTAATCTTAGGGTCCACCTCAGCATCCAGTTGACCGATGACATTGCCTGATTGCCTAAGTCTCCTTCTTAGAGAGAACTCTGCAAGGATCCTGTCTTGGATTCTTTGAGCCAGCCTGTCAGCTTGTCTAGATTTGCTTGGATTGACAAGTGGCATGTTGACTAAATCCAGTCCTTCATAGAAGCTCAGGCTTTGGAACTGAAAGACTTCTTGTTGACCTTGAACTCTGTGAAGTATGAGGGCTCTTCTGTCATCATCATACCTCCATCTGATGATGTAGTTGCCAGTTCCATGTGGTGGAGATGAGACAGCCCTTGGTATACCTTCCTCAAAGAGACTCCTGATGAGAGAGTCTATAGAGTCCACATTAATGTGAACTTGAGGAAGTTGCTGAGAATGCACAACAGCAAGTGAGGATGGTGAGTCCTCTATGTCCATTCTCTTTGAAGAACTCCCAGGTTCTGTGGTTGTGATAACTTTCTCCCCCTTTTTGGTAGCATCACCCACTTGCATAGGTGAGCTGGAGGATAAATCAGTCACTTCCACAGGTTCTTGTGTTCCTGGTTGAGCTCTCCTTAAAGGTCTCTCAGCTAGTTTTTCCTGCAGATATGAAATCTGGAGTTGCTGATCATTGACCCTGTTTTGCAGGGTAGTCACCTGAGATTCCAAGTGACTAACCTTAGAGACTAGATAGGTGCATGTTTGTGACAATTTTTGTACCTTTAGTCTCAAATTCCCCTCATCTTCATCAGAAGAATCACTGGGGGATGAGAGGATTGGACCAAAGTCCCTTCTCTCACCACCAGCTTGAGTTTCTTGGCTGCTGGTTTTCCTCTGCTCACTGGCAACCTCAGTTAAGATGCCAATGGGCTGAGTTGCCATGGTTGAGGTCTTAATGATGTAATCACTTTCAAAAGTGAGAGCCTCTTCCATATGGACATCCTGAACAGGTTCAGATGTGTCCACCTCAGTAATAGGTGACTGATGAGGGATAGACTGAGGAGAGTCAGAGGTACTCATCTCTCTTTGAGTAGGGGAGGAGAAGAGAGACTCATGGTACTCACTGAATCCTAAGTCTTCATCAGTGTAAAAGGATAGGTTGGGAATTGGTTGGTTTAGATCCAAAGGCTGGGGATGGTAGCTATCCCCTGAAGGTTGTTCACTTGAGTGTTGAGACTCAGAGTGAAGGCTTACAGTTGTTGGCTAATGAGCTCATCAGGTTGAGCTTGAGGAACCTCAGCCCTGATAGGTAAAGTAATGGGAGTGGTTTGCTCCTCAGGAGAAGTGGGAGCTCTGGAGTCCACTTCTTCCTGTAAGGTTGAGTATTTGGGGGCCTGCACAGACTCAATAGCCTGAGCAGGGGTTCGTTGGGATTTTCTTTTGTAGGTGATGAATATTGGAGGTTGTGAAGAGGGTAGGAGAGCAGTAGGTGTGGGTTCAACACTAGCTTGGACTGCTATGTTGTCACCTTGAGCAATGAGCTCTAACATTTTTGGGACTAGGGCTGTTTCTACCCCTGAGAAGCCTACAGTTGGCTTCTTCATAATTTTAAAGATGCCGGGCTTCATCTGTCCCAGTTTAAGAATATTGCCTGTTTCCCTCAACTGTGAGCCCAGTTCACAGTTAAGAATGTGTTGAACATATCTAGGAAACATGTAATATTCTAAGGAGTCTAAGTTTGCAAGTAAATTAGTATAAACAAATTGTGAATACCTGAACTTGACCCCCTGAACCATCCCATGAACTATAAAGGAGAGATCCTCAGGAATCTGGTCCCATCCACCATGCTTGTTTGATAAGCTGTGGATAACCACATGGAGCAGGTATTTCCACTGGGATGAGACCTTCCCTTTCCTGAAGGTCTTTACAGAGAAATCTCCTTCATAGCCCATCTGCTCGAAGGAATGATTAACCGCTTCTTTTGGGAAGAACACTTCACCTGCTTCATCATCCAGCTGAAGATGTCGGTTGATGATGGCCGGAGTGATGAAAATTGTTCTCCCCTGCACTGTGGCAGACAGTGCCTTCTCCCCATCCATAATGACCTCTTGGCAGGTCTTCCAGAATTCAAGCAAATGATCCTCATATAGAGGAGGATCAATGGTTAGGGAGGTGAAGTAGTGAGACAAAGACAAGAAACGGCAAACCTCTGAGAAATGAGGATCTTTGTCAGAGCATAACAGAGCAACCTGATTGTGTTGTCTGTGTAGCTGCATGGCAAAGTGAGGATCATTTCTGTGTGTAAGGTCAGCCATTGTGAGGTAGCTCAGAGATGAAGAAAAAGAATGGGAAGGAAATTTCAGAGAGAAAGCTTTGGGTTTTAGGTATGGAAGAAAAGCAGATGATAGAAGAAGGGGGAAACCGTTGGGTTTATATGAGAGAGAAGGATTTCAGATAAAGTTTAATGAAAGAGGATAAACTTTGAAATCCGTATGTCGGTCCCACCTCTGAAAAAGTAGTTTACCTTTTTGCTCAAAAAGTAGTTTTCTTGGAATTCGAAAAGCTTCCGAAAGTAATTTGTCTTCGGAAGTTTGATTGAAAAAGCTTCCGAAGCTAAAGTGACTTCGGAAGAATTTTCCTGAGAGTCTTAAAGATTTATGCTTCGGAAGAGAAATAAACTTTTGGATGCTTTGTATAAGAATGAACAAAGCTTCCGAAAGTAATTTTTGCTTCGGAAGGAAAAAGTCCTTAAAAATGAATAAGTGTCTAAGTTAAGAATTTTAAGCTTCGGAAGATAAATTTTGACTTCTTCCGAAGGTAAAATTCTTAGACAGTCATTTATTTTGAAGACATATTTTTCTTCCGAAGGTAAAATGTTATCTTCCGAAGTATCAGAAAATTTTCAAGAATCCAAGGAAAGTCTTCAAAAAGAGTTTTTCATTCAAAGAAAACATGAGCTTATGAAAGTGATGAACTAGACAACTTAGGACACACATATTTTAAGAAGAAATAATTAGAATTAGTTTTAAAAAAAATCTACTCAAAGTTAATCATCCCAATAGCTGATATCAGATACTTAAATCTCTGTTCATCAAAAGCTTTTGTGAACAGATCAGCATATTGTTCATCTGTGTGAACTTTGACTAGTTTAATTAACCCTTTTCATAGTTATCTCTTATTAAATGATACCTGATGTTGATGTGTTTGGTCCTTGAGTGCTGCACAGGGTTCTCAGTGATAGAGATAGCACTGTTGTTGTCTATGTGGATAGGAGTCTCTTTGAAGTTAAATCCGTAGTCTAGCATCTGATTTTGAATCCAAAGCACTTGAGCACAGCAGCTTGCAGCAGCAATGTATTCAGCCTCAGCAGTTGATGCAGACACACAGGTTTGTTTCTTGCATTGCCATGAGACAACCCTTCCACCAAGGAATTGACATCCCCCAGATGTAGACTTTGCAGTCATGTTGCAACCACCATAATCACTGTCTGTATAGGCATACAGATTGAAATTAGAATTCTTTGGATACCATAAACCAAGTGTTGAAGCACCTTTGAGGTATCTTAAAATCCTTTTCACAGTGATTAAGTGAGACATCTTAGGATTAGCTTGATATCTTGCACAAATACATGTAGCAAACATGATATCAGGCCTGCTAGCTGTAAGATACATAAGAGACCCAATCATAGCCCTGTATAAGTGCTCATCTACACACTCCCCCTCAAGATCTGGACCAAGAGAGTGGTTTCTGGCTATGGGTGTCTTAGCAGTCTTACAATCAGTCATGTTGAACCTCTTGAGTATATCTTGAATATACTTTGACTGACTTATGAAAATGCCATCTTCAACCTGCTTCACTTGAATTCCCAGAAAGAAATTAAGTTCTCCCATTGAACTCATTTCAAATCTATCTTTCATCAGCTTTTCAAAGTCTTTGCAGAGCCTTGAATTGGTTGAGCCAAAGATGATGTCATCCACATATACTTGAACTAGCAGAATGTCGTTTCCTTGTCCTTTGATGAAGAGAGTTCCATCTATAGTACCTCTCCTGTAACCATGTTTACAGAGATACTCAGACAGTGTCTCATACCACTTCCTGGGTGCCTGATGCAGCCCATAGAGAGCTTTGTCAAGCTTGCAGACATAATCAGGATGATCAGGATCTACAAAACCAGGTGGTTGTTTGACATAAACCTCCTCATCAATCACTCCATATAAGAAAGCACACTTTACATCAAGTTGGTAGACCTTGAAGTTCTTGGATGCAGCAAATGCCAGGAATATCCTAACAGCTTCTAGTCTAGCTACAGGAGCAAAGACATCAGTGTAGTCAATCCCTTCTTCTTGTGTGTATCCTTGAACAACTAGTCTAGCCTTGTTCTTGATGATGATTCCTCTATCATCCTTTTTATTCCTAAAAACCCATTTGGTTCCAATGGTAGTCTTCCCATGAGGAAGAGGACAAAGGTTCCAAACTTTCTGTCTTTTGAATTGAAGCAGCTCTTGTTGCATAGCTTCAACCCAACTTCCATCCTTTAGAGCCTCCTCAACTTTCTTTGGCTCTAACTGGGATAGAAAACAAGAGTGAAGACAAACATTTGCTTCATGGGTTTGCCCTCTTGTCTTTACCCCGGAGATAACATCTCCAATGATGTTTGTGGTAGGATGAGACTTGTGGATCCTTAGCTGAGGGATCACAGCAAGTTGCTGAGATAGATCCAAATTTGAGAAATTTAGATCTGGTCTTGAAGATTGATCCTCCACATTATCACACTTATCAAGATTAACTTGATCCAATGAGTGTGTGACATCATTGATGTTATCATCTATGGTATGGTTATTAGCATCAAGAGATTCTTGATCACTTTCACCATCACCATTGTTATCTTCTGCAATTGAGATGTCTTTATCTGGTTGAGAGGCCTCTGAACTGGAATTTGAAGGCATGCCAGATGTATCAGCTGGATTTGTCATTGTTGTGCTGATAGAAACCTCATTTGCTGAAGTAGTTCCAACTGGAGCTGAAGGTCTTCCAAGCTCAAATCTTGGATCAGGATCACCTGTATTTAAATTTTCTGCAGATCCTGAAACATGCTCACAAGATTTATTAAAACAGTTGGTAACTAAATCAAGATCAAATAGCCAATCCGGACCAGAACCAGCCACACTGGGAGTGTGCTCATTGAAAGTCACATTGGCTGACTCCTCAATGATTCTAGTTCTGAGATTGTATACTCTATAAGCTTTAGCTTGAGAAGAGTATCCAATGAAGTGTCCATCGTCTGATTTCTCAGCAAACTTGGCAACTTGATCTTTGGTATTCAAGATGGTGCAGGGACATCCAAATGACCTGAGAAAACCAATGAAAGGTTTCCTCTTGTGCCAAAGTTCATAAGGAGTCTTACCATGTGTCTTAACTACTAAGACTCTGTTTTGCACATAGCAGGCAGTATTAACTGCCTCTGCCCAGAAGGTGATAGGCAGTTTAGAGTCAGACAACATAGTTCTTGCAGCTTCAATAAGTGTCCTGTTTCTCCTCTCAGCAACTCCGTTTTGCTGAGGAGTCCTGGGAGCACTGTATTGTCTTGTAATACCCTTTTCATCACAAAATGTATCAAGGATTTGGTTCTTGAATTCAGTTCCTTGATCACATCTTATGGTTTTGACCTTGTGATCACATTGATTCTCAATCTTTAAGATGAAATTCTTTAGAATCTCAGGAGTCTCATCTTTAGTTCTAAGAAAGAAAACCCAAGTGAATCTTGTAAAATCATCTGTGATCACTAGACAGTATAAGGTCCTTCCTAAACTCATTACACTGGTGGGGCCAAAGAGATCCATATGTAATAAGTGTAGGGGAGTAGTGATGGAGTTCTTTTCCTTAGGCTTGTGAGATACCTTGTGTTGCTTCCCTTTCAGGCATGCAACACAATGATCATCACTTGTAAACTCTTTCTTTGGCATTCCAGTTACCAGATCATGTTTTTAATTTATTCATATTCTTAAAGTTTACATGGCACATTCTTTTATGCCATAGGAAAGACTCATCACTATTTGCTTTAGATAGAAAGCATGAAACTTCTCCAGAGGGAGATGTTTCTTGCAAATCCATCTTGTACATGTTCCCTTTCCTGGGGGCTCTGAGCAGAATATGCTCATGAGGAATGACCACTCCAGGTTTGAGAACAATGCACTCATGCTCAGTGAAGAGCATGTTATGACTCTGATCACAAAATTGAGATACACTCAGAAGATTGTACCCAAGCTCCTTAACAAAGTTTACCTTCTCAATGCTGAGCTTACCATTTGTGACCTTGCCCCTTCCATAAATGTAACCACCTTCATTTCCTCCAAAAGCAACTGGTCCTCCATCAATTCTCTCAAAATTATGAAGTAAAGACCTATCGCCTGTCATGTGCCTGGAACAGCCACTGTCAATTATCCAGACATTCTTGTTTGTCTTGAGCTGTTCCTGCACAAAGAAAATGATTAGTTACATTTGGAAACCCAAGCCTTACTTGTCTTGGGTTCAGTAAGTGTAATAGAAGGTAATGCAACAGTAATAGATCCTATGGTTGTACAGAGGGGATCTTCGGCTGTTGTTGATGGAGAAACCTCAGTCATTTGGTCTTTCTTAGACTTCCACACCACCTTTGGAGTCTTGGACTTGACCTTCAAAACCTTAGAAGCTTTTGGAGCTTCACAAGTTTTAATGACTGATACTTCGGAAGAATCTACAGTCACTGCAGTAGACTTTAGTACTTCGGAAGAACTCCTTTCTTCCGAGACCAACTTTGCTTCCGAAGGTAATTTTCCATTTACTTCTTCTTTGATTTGGAGCTTCCGAAGGAAACAGACTTTCCTTCCGAAGCTTGAGACTTCTTGAGATTCTTTGAAGTCTTTGTATTGGTCATGTGGATAGTACTTTTAGGATTGTATGGACAATCCTTGGCAATATGAGAAGTACTTTCACACATAACACACAGCATTTTCTTCTTCAAAGAAATCTCCTTTTGAGAGCAAGACTGGCCTTGGTCACATCCCTTTTTCACCTTCATCTTGGTAGATTCAGATACAGTTCCCTTGGGCTGTGAACTGTTCTTGGAATTTGATGGTCCAGGCTGTGCAGCAGTGGTACACAGCAGCTCAGTCTTCTTCTTTGTACTGAGATGATTTGAACATGAACCAGAACTCTTGGATAAGAGGCTTTGGTGGATGTCTTCAGTCCTTATTGCTTTGAAACCTGCAGAGATGAACACTTGTTTCTGCTTAGCATCAAAGGTAGCCTTGATTTCTTGAGCCTTCTTTGCTTTCCTTTTGCTCTTCCTGATCAAGTTCTTTCTCTTGGACTTGGTCATCACAGTTAATTTCTTCTCCTCAGAAGGATAGTGGCCCTTGGAGGAATCCTCTTCTTCACTCTTCTCAGAGGGATTCCTCACTATCACTTCTCATCATCCTCACTTACTGGATCTATGAGAGGAAGCTCATCTTCACAAGTTCCACACCTAGGAGATCTTACAGACAAGATTGTGTGTGGAGGAGCTATCTCATTTGATCCCAGTCCCTGTCTATTTTGATAACAAACCTTATTGTGTAGGGATGAGGATATCATGTTCTTGAAGGTCTCTTCTTCAAGAACACTTTTCTCTGCCAGGGCTTTGCTGATCACAAGCTCAGCCTGGCACTTAGTCAACTTAGTGATGAGATCTTGGATCTGAGTTCTAAAATCTGTATGTTCATGTTTTAGTACTGAAATGGTTTTCTCCAAGTCTTCTATCTTTAACTTGTAATCATTTTCAGACTTTCTAAAGTCAGATTTTAATATGTTTAATGACTCAAGATCAGATCTCATCTCTAGGTTGTAGGACCTGTATCTATTTACTTTAGCAATGCATTGGGGAGCAAAGATGTTCTAATACCTTGGCTTCATCATGATCAGCCATCAATGCTTGGTTTGGAGAAGCATCCTCCACCTGAAAACTCCAGTCAAATCCTCCCTCTTCAACAGCAACCGCAGCATGTTGCTTTGTCTTCTCAGCCTGAGGGGTATTGTTGTGTAGTTTGGTCTGAGTTGTGTTTGACCCCCATTTGCTCTGGGTGCCTTACACTCCCTGGCGAAGTGACCCATAAGGTTACAATTGTAACACTTAACTTTGCTTTTATCCAGCCCAAACTTACCACTGGTAGCATTGCTTGGAAATTTTCTTCCTGTCCTCTTGTAGAACTTCTTGGCTCTGTGAGTGAGAAGAGCCATCTGCTGAACTATCTCCATGTATTCCAGGTCATCTGGATGGATACAGTCTAGGTCTTCAAGAGTGAAGAGATAATTCCACAGCTTTCATCTGCAGACACAAAGGCTTGAGAAGAACTTGTCTCTTGGAATGGGCTTCCTTGAGTAAAGTTCTCCCTTGGTGTCTCCGGGAAGGTGATGAAAGGACCCTTTTGTGAGTTGTCAGGGTAGCATAGGAGATGATGTTGGGGTTCTATGCTGTCCCTTTCAACCACATGAAGGGCTGAACCCATTTGATTGTTAGAGTTGCCAGATGAACCTTGTAAGTTCATCTCCATCTGGTATCCACTGAGAATCCCATATAACTCTGTCAGAGTAAGAGTTTTAAGGTTCTCAGTCCTCTTGATTACCACACAATAGTGTGTCCATTGCCTAGGAAGTGAGGACATGAACTTCCTTACAATGTCTCTGTTCTCAAGAGGAACTCCTCCATCCACAAGGGTATCCACAATCTCAACATACCTGAAGTATTGTTGGGTCATGGTTTCACCTGTTTTAAAGGTGAAATTTTCAAACTGCTGCTTCAGAAGATCTTTCTTGTTCTCCTTGGCTTCAGAGGAGCCTTCATACATCAGCTTCAGTGCATCCCACAGCTGTTTAGCTGTTTTGCACTTCTTAAAACCTCTGTACACAGAGTTTGGGATAGCAGTCTGAAGAGCAGTCATGGCCTTCCTGTCAATCTCTACTCTTTTCCTATCTTCATCTGAGTAGTTGGCCACATCTTTAGGAATCATACCAGCACCGGTAGCAGAGGGGGTGCTAGGTATGAAAGGTCCATATTCAACAGATTCCCACATTCTTGAGTCAAGAGACCTGATGAAGCCTTCCATCCTCATGCACCAGGTGTCGAAGTCATCAAGAGTGATCAATGGGGATTTGTTCATGGTTCCAGTCTCCATATCAGTCTTTGAGATGGAAGCCATTTGAAAAGTTTAGTTTTTGTGTGTGTGAGGGATCTTAAGATGGTTAGATCTTATATCACGAGCCTGAATGCTCTGATACCAATTGCAGGATCGTTCAAGGGCTTGAACACAATTACACACAACACACAATGAGAAGATTAACTAAACGTTAATCAAACAGTGAACTAGGTAACCAAAGGTGATGCAGAGAACACAAGTAAAGCAAGAGACAGAACAAGAGAGTATAGTTTTCAAGGGAGCAGTATATTGCTTTCTCAAGTTCTTTTACAAGTGTTACAAAGCATTTAAAAGATACAAAACTTGGAATACTTATACTACAACCTACAGCCGGCTATACTATGAAAGCCAGCTGGATACAATTGACTAGACACTAACAAAATCAATTGTAGGATCAAAAGGCATATCTGCCTTTTGACCTTGTGACTATGACATGCCATAGCTCACATCCTTATACATTACAAAAAGGATAAAGTACATAAAGTGGAAAGTTTCAGACTCAAGACCTCAATGTACAGTTACCAAAAGCATGGACCTTTTCACCAACTCTTGTAAGTTGGTGACTTATCAGAGACGCAGCGGAAAAGGTGCTTTATGGAACAGTACATCAGATAAAGCATGTGTACTAAAAGTCTTCGGAAGAAATCTGTCTTCATAGGTTGAAGCTTCGGAAGACTTTGTCTCTTCAAGCTTCGGAAGACTTCATGTTAGGCTTCGGAAGATATTGGTCTTGGCTTCGGAAGATATTACACTTAGAGTATTTTCTAATGCTTTGTGTAATTCTTCCGAAGCATTCTTCACTTCAGTACTTAGTGCATGTTGCTGAAACACTTAGGCAGTTTTGGGTTGCATCAGACTTCAGGAATCCTTACAGGGCGGATGGGCCTTATTCAATAGCAGACGTCCATACATATGAGAACACTTAGGCGAATGGACCTCTAGTCGCCGGACCTCCTCGCATGATTCCCTGCGCATGAATCCTCAGTCGCATATATTAGGCGTATGGAGCTCAGTCACATGACCTTCATGTGAATGGACTCCAGTCGTACTCCTTGTATGCGAAGACCTCAGTCACATGACTCACAAGCGTATGGACTCCAGTCGCATGACCTCCAATCGCATGACCTACACCGCATTTCCTGCAGTTGCATGGCCCCTCATCCACATTTCTTTAGTCGCATGGTCTCATCCACATTTCTTTGCCGTCCATAGCCCTCATGCGCATTTCTTTCAGTCGCATGGCTCTCATCCTCATTTTCTTTCAGTTGCATAGCCTCATGCGTATGATCTCAATCGCACTATTCAACATGCGAATGAACTCAGTCGCACTCCTTTCATGTGCTAGCCTCCATTCGGCGCCTAGTCCCTAGTTGATGCAGAATGGCAGTTCATCCCCAACCCAATCTGCCATTTTCGGCCTCCAAGCCCTCCAACCTTTTTAAGCTCAATCAACATCTAGAAAAACCTATAAAGCTTACCACACACCATTCAAGGCACAACCAAGCCCAAAATCAAGAAATCAAGAACCCCACCGAATCAAACACATACACCTACTGTTCAACACCCCACTTTTTCAAAAGGGTTTAGAGATGTGTTCCACCCCAAAATCATTCAAAAACATTTAAAAGAGGGGTCCTAGAACTCACCTTCATAGCCTCTTCGTCGGGTAAGTCTCTACAAAGTTGTTTGCTTTCGACTTTTGCATTTGATTCTTCAAGAAACCTTGTTTTTGCCCTTTTTCCTCTTTCTCTCCACCCTTAGAACCGAATGAATGTGAATAGATGGGGAATGGCTGCCTTCCCTTTTACCCACTCTCCAACATTTTTCTTCTTTTGGCAAGATTGGTCCCTTAAACTTGTCCTTATTTCTTTTCTTTCTTTTTCTTCTTTCTGTGGCTAAAAAGGAAATAACCGGGCGTTACAGCTGTGTGAGTTCCAGTTTTAAAATAAAACATATTTTATCTTTCGTTTAAAACCGTCCTTTACAATTGTACGTGATCATGCATTATACATACACATAGATAATATCATTATTATCTTCTGTACTTAGAGTAAGCGGCAAGGATCCCATACATATGGTCAATCACAAGGATTGGATCCCAGTGTGCATCCTCCTGGGGTAATTAACCCGCACACAGTTGAGCTAACACCCTCATTGGGTGTGAACCTCCATACATTTGATTAATCACACGGATCAAGCCCCAATGTGCATCCTTCTGGGGTAGCTACCCCGCACACGGTGAGCTAACACCCTTCATTGGGTGTGAACCTCCATACTATGCTTGCAAGCCTTTCTTTCTTTCATTCATTCATTGCGTTCCTCTTTTCATTATCTTCCACTTTACACTACATAATACTTTCATTTCATTCATTACAATTCTACGTAAAGCCACGAGAAAATAATCATACATAACAAGGAACACAAACATACACATACAACATCACCATATAAGGCATCATCATGCATACATAACATACATCATACCTACCATCATGCATAATAATCAATCATACATTATATCATCATCATACAATAACAATCACAACATCTATGACCTCAAAAAGTCAACTTACTATGCCCTCGGGAACCCCCCAAGTCAAGGCTTACTTAACACTTTTTCCCCAAAAAGTCAGAAAATATTCTAGTGTTCATCCGCATTTCCTCTTTGTTCATCCACATTTCCTCTTTGTTCATCCACATTTCCTTTTACTCATCCGCATTTCCTTTCAGTCATCCGCATTTCCTTTTACTCATCCGCATTTACTCATACTCATATGCATTGACTTATACTCATCCGCATTTACTCATACTCATATGCATTGACTTATACTCATCCGCATTACTCATACTCATCCGCATTGACTCATACTCATCCGCATTGACTCATACTCATCCGCATTGACTCATACTCATCTGCATTGACTCATACTCATCCGCATTGGCTCATACTCGTCCGCATTGGCTCATACTCGTCCGCATTGGCTCATACTCGTCCGTAACATCTGCTATTTTTCCAAGTTAAAACTCATTTTTTTCAAGTTTTAATTGTAAAAATTTTATTGGATAAAATATATTAAATGTATTTTTATTTATTATGATTGTTCATAATCCAAACAACTTGTAATAATTTACTTAGAAATAAATCTTTTTATAAAGTTATAAAGATTTATTAATACTTTACGATAATTAACTAAATAGAAAAGTTTTATTAAAAATTATTAAGTTATAAAATAACTTTTATAAGCTTACAAAGTTTTATTAGTAGTTATGAATTTTTTTGAAAATAATTAATTAAATTATGAAATTAACAAGCTTTATAAAAGTTGTAAGGACTTATAAATAATAATTTGATTTGTCTTATTAGTACAAGGTCTAATTTGTAATTTATGAAACTTGTTTTAAAAGTTTGGTCATAAAAAACACCTACCAAAATCACAGGGACAAATATGTAATTTGGTTTGAAATCGACCCAAACCCCTTTCCAACTCTGTTCGTAACCGATTCGGCCAACCATTTCGGCAAGCTCCAACGAAGCCAACTCCCAAAAATAATCCATTTTACTCGAATTAAACCGTACCATGACCCTCGCCTGTGTGTTTCGAACTTGTACCCTTATTTAATTCGCAAAAGTCGGTATACATGATTCAAACTTGAAACCGAAACCACCCTCATAATCCATCAGTTTTGAATTCATTCGTTGAGAGTTGATCAAATCATGTAACAGAAACGTAATTAAGGCTATTATGATCATAAACATCAATTCAATTGAACGTGTAACAACCTAATCAATTCTAATCTAAATCAAAACTCCCGAATTATGCATTGTTGTCATTCGAACTTAAAACAATCAAACTGGTTCTATATAACAAGTGTAAAGCATAAAATACACTTCCTTAAGATTTCTGTAATACTAATTTCACTTACAAACCCGTAAACTACTCATTCGATTGCCCTCTTCATCGTCACCCTGTAACTCAATCAAAAGACCAATTTTGAGCACCTTGGTAACTAATTATCAGGGGGCTTTTGCTTATCTTCGACTATTGAATCTACCTGCAAAGGCAATGTGAATAACAACAACTTTTGCACCTTGAATCGATATCCACGTGGTCGCGGCGGTTCTATCTATCATCTCATCAAATCCGAACTCAATCACGTAAGATTCACACGTCTAGATACTCGGTTTCACTTAGGGGTTAAAAGCCCTAAGTTTAATCCGGTTAACACACATGAATTGATGTTCAATTTGATTCAAATCGAATCTAGGGTTCTTGTGAATTGGGGGATTTTGAAATCAACAGATTTAAACATTGTAATGGGTTCTTCAACCAGATTTGGCTTGTAGTCCAACCGGTAATTAGCACGGTTTATGACCTAGAGGTCCCGGGTTTGAACCGGGCCTCCACCATTTTTTTAATTAGTTTTGTTAACATTTTATTATTCAGAAAATTATTATAATATTATAAAATCAAAATAAAATTTTTATCTTTAACTAAAATATTTCAGATTTTATTAAATAAATTTAAGGGTTTTAAAACTTATGGTTTTATACTTATTTATTTATTTATTTTAAGAATCACAAGAGTTATAAAACATTATTAATTCTTTCATGTAAATTTAAATGCTAAAAATATTATATCATAATTAGCCAATAAATTTATTCTTTAACTTTTATTTTACTCTTGAAACTAATAAAACAATACAATTTTTTTTATTTATTCTTTATTCTTCTTTTAAGAGTTTGGATATTATAAAGATCATTTAAAGGTTTAAAAACTTTATAAAATGATTTATATAATTATAAGTTATCTTACAAGTCATTTAAATAAATATTCAATTATCTTTATCCAATAATTAATTATTTATTTATTTTTTTTGCACATTGTACTTAATCTTTATTTAATCAATAATCAAGTTATTTAATCAAATATTATCGTTCCTTAATCTTAATTTATTTATTTTATCCTTAACCAAAATATAATCGATTGCCTTATTTTGTATTTGGTTTAATTTAATTATTAAAACCCCCAACTTTCCACATGAAACCCCTAATTCATATTTACCGTTGAACTTATTGTATTCTAATCTTGAGATATCAACCGTTAGGTTGATTCGTGAAGAAATCGTTAGAGCCTCGTTTATTTTTCTTATCATCATCTTATTTATTTCAAGTGAGTTCTCCATGCCCCTTTTTATTTTATTTCACACCTTTGGGGTAAAACATGTTACCTTATAAACATTGCATTTGTAAACGTTTGATGCTTGTAAACTTATGAGAATTCACTTGTATGTTATGGTTAGTTGATCTTTGTAGCTACCATGTAATTTGTAGCTATCATGTAATGTCGAATATATGTACAATCATTAACTATTGCTAGTCTGGCGACGTCATAGATCTATGGGCTTAACAAGCCTGCTTGGTTGATCGAAGTACACTTAGCTAATCGTATATCTTGTAAACGTTTGAGACTTGTAAAACTTTGTCATGCTTTGATTGTGCATTCTATCTTACATCCCTAGTTACTTTGCTCTCTAACTTATAACATGAATTGCCATCTTTTATATACTTATGTATTGCAAACTATGAAAATCTCCCCAACTTTCAAAGTTGACCTTTTTTTTTAACATGTTTTAGGTTTACTACTTGGGATTTCTCTTCGTGCTCATATAGGACTTGGACCTAGTTTCACTTAACATGTTATTTCTTTGTTTGATGCTTTTGTATTGTTTGAACTTAATTGTCTTGTATGTTTAATGAATGATGATATTTAATAGTATTTCAACTTAATTAGTTCCATGTGCTATGGGCAATCGTCTCCCATTCGTCCGCCCCGATGATTCCACCGTCGGTCGGTCGGGGTGTGACATCATCCACATTGACTTTTACTCATCCACATTGGCTTATACTCATCCACATTGAATTTCACTCATCCGCATTAACTTTCATCTGCATTAAAAACACTTAGACAAATTCTAAAACTTAGGCGCATGACCCAATTTGGGCGCATGAGCAGCCCTATTCGCACCTAAACAACAGATTCATTCCCCAAACACCATCTATCATGTTCTAAGCTTAAACCTTACATTCTAAGCCATAGAAACACAACCATAACATCATGAAACACAAACATAGTCCAAAATCAAACCATACCCGCATCATACACACATTCATACTACGGGTGTGAAAACCTAGTTTTATAAAAACGTACATTCATGCATTTCAAGTCCCAAAACAGCTAAAACAAGTAAAAAGGGTTCTAGAACTCACCTTTGCAGCCAGTTAGGTGTGACTTCTTTCAAACCCGTTTGCAGTTGAGTTCAACCGCCTAGAAACCCACCAAAACACACACCCGAACACATACAAACATACATAAGCATACAACCGAGGATATACCGGGTAAGAACATCTTAAACACACAAATTCTTACCTTGAATTTGATTTTTCAGCTCTTGTTCTGCAGAAACCTGAGGTTTCATCTCCTTTTCTTTCTATCTCTACAAAGATCAAAATTTTATGGGTGTAGAGAGAGTGATGGGCGGCCATCACCTTTTACACCCACTTTTTTAAACCTTTGTCCTTTTGGACAATTTTTCCCCTTAACTTGGGTAAAATATATTTTCTTTCTTTTCTTCAGTTTATTCTTCTTTCTTTGTCTTTTATAAAATACCGGGTGTTACACAATAGTTAATGATTGTACATATAATCGTCAATACAAGGTAACTCACCACAACATATGAGTGAATTGTCAAGAGTTTACAATAATCAAATAAATTTGCACGTGCAATGATTATAAGGTAATATGTTTCACCCAAAGTGTGAAAATATGAAAAAGGGGTATAGAAATACTCACTTGATCAATAAATAAATAATTGATGATTAATACGAAATATAAATAAACGTCCCAACGCAAACCTTCACAAGGTACCTAAAATATAAATATATTTACAAGATTAAGGTTTAATTGTAATGAGTTTAACGAATCAACGAGGACTAGGATTCAATGTAGTATTTAGGGGTTGTCAAATAATTATGTTCAACAATATGGAACCAATCATATTTATTAACACCAAAGGATGTTGTTATATTTTATATAAAGTTTTATATAGAAATATAGCACTTATGATACTTTTGTATTTATATAGAGATTAAATAAAGTCTAATAACCACATTTTAAACAATAGCTTAAAGACAACGTTGGGATGATAATATTCGTGGAATGAAGTATTAGTTAATATCATTTTTATAAAAATAATCTATTTATATTACTTAGAATATTTGATAACAGTATTAAAAAATATTCCTTTCTAGGAAATTAATTTACAGAAACTAACCAAAAAGTATTTAAAATAATCAGTTTTCATAAAATGACTTTTTATATATTTTTTAAAATTTTTAGAGTTAGAGTTAAGGCAAAAAAACCCGAAAATAAAACATGAGGTCTTTCGGTTTCAAACTCGGGACCTCCTATTTAGGAGTGTTGAGTGTTACTGGTGAACCAGGGTCGCAGCCTTGGTTTATGCTGGTTTCCATTTCTTATAAACACATACATTAAAGAAAACCCCAATCGTATGAACCCTAGCCATAATCGAATCAAATTGAGCCCCAAATCCCTGTTACCAATCAAATTAATATTAGGGCTTTCGTTCCCCAACTGAAATGGAGTAAGTACATGTCTTCAATTACCCGGATCAAAGTGTGGAGCACAAGAATGCATGAAGAACAGTCGCGACCAAAATTTGATTTTATTTGATGTGCAACTGCTGTTAATATCCAATTGATTGTGCAGAAAGCTTCTAATGGACTCTGAGAACAAAAGTCCTCTTCCACTTTGGTTTATGATGACCAGTTGGTGAAGTTCGAATGGGGTCGGTTTGCGAGGAAGATGATGGACGAATGAGAAGTATGAGCGAATTTCGGATAGAATTTTGTTTATCAAAAGTTTAGGAATGATTTAACGGTCATTTTGGTTCGATTAATTAGATCATTAAGAATTTTAATTGTCAAACGTTTGATGTTATGTGTAACCGGTTACTCGGCCCCAATCGACCGCAATAACATTGCTTTTAACTCAATTAAGGTTCATCGTTGAGTTCGAATCACTTTCACGAAGCAATTAGAATGGTTTTTCTTCATTATTATTTGGTGTTTTATTGCGTTTTGAATCTTTGCCGGAGTTCGCCAGAATGGTGGCTGGAAAAATGAGGTGAGAGGGAAAAGAGGTTTGGATTTTTAGTTAATTACAAAATTAGTCCCTGTAGTTCTGTTTTTACTATTTCATGCACAAAACTTTCATTTTTAAGTTTTCAAATTGACAAAACTAACCCTTGTACTTATAACTTTTAAGTTTTAACCCATTTTTAAGTTTTATAATTTTTATAAATTGTTGTTATTGTTATTAACATTATTACTTTAAGTATTACTAAAGTTATTATTATTAATACACATTATTACTACTAATATTATTGTTAGTATTATTATATAACTTACTATATTTTCCTATTAATGTCACTATTAATACTTTGATTATTAACCTCTATACATTACAAATCTAATAATAACTAAAATATAAGCATAAACCCCCATAAGTTCATGAACGACAGTAATGAACCATACAAGTATGAACAATGCTAACTTTTAGTTAACCAAAAATTAAGATGTTACAAGTTGGGTTGGTTTGGGTTGGATTGGTTTGGGTTGTTGACCTATTTGCTTAGAAACTTGTGTATATGGACCATAGTTTATCATTGATCCCAGAAATCTCAAGGTAAGCATAACTAGTCCCGTAGGATTTATGCAAAATTCTTACCTTAGCTCGAAGGCCTTTTGCCAGGAAATCCAGAATTGTGGACCAAAAGAACCAATGAGCCGGATCAGAAAACCTTAAGTCCCACAGACGTAACACAACCGCTGAAGACAAAGTCTGAAGACACAAGTGCTGTAGACAAAGTCTGAAGACAAGTGCTGAAGACAAAGTCTGAAGACACAAGTGCTGAAGACAAAGTCTGAAGACACAAGTGCTGAAGACAAAGTCTGAAGACACAAGTGCTGAAGACAAAGTCTGAAGACACAAGTGCTGAAGACAAAGTCTGAAGACACAAGTGCTGAAGACAAAGTCTGAAGACAAGTGCTGAAGACCAAGTATCAGACGTTGTCACAATAGCTGAAGAGGTCTTCTTCAGTAGTTGTGACGGTTTTTCTTTCAGTAGTTTTATGTTTTTCTTTTCAGTAGTTTTGTAAAACGACTGAAAAGCTTGTTCTTCAGTCGTTGTAGTTTCAGTAGTTTCGTATCAGTAGTTTTATGTTTTATACTTAGCACTCTGATATGTTCTCAATAGTTATGAACATTTCAGTAGTTTGTTAAGTTTTAGTTATTTTTGTAATAAATCTTCCAGATGTCACTATCCCGTGATATCAGCAGTGATTGCACTCTATATAAGGAGTGTCAACCTAATTGTAATCTGTGAATGATTGAGCAGAAACATTTGATATTATTGAAGCATTCCTTTTCACAGAAATATATTCTCTCGTTACAACTGTATTTGTTCTTAATGCATACGAATATCAAATTCTTGCTATAATTTGTCTAATTCTTGTTCTTATTCCGCTGCGTTACACTCTAATCCATCAAACTTGAGATCACTGATCCTGTCAAATGGTATCAGAGCAGGTTCATCATTGATCGATCTAATAATTGATCATTGAAACTGCTATCCAAGATCCAAGTGTGATTAAATTAGCATTTTTGCAAGAAACGGTTATAGAGATTGAATTTTCTGTGTTTTTGGTCATTCATCCTGAGATTTATTTTTGGTTTTCATTGAGTCTGTTGTGGTCTGTGTAAAATCTTGAATTAAATTGTATTTGGATCTAAAATGACTACTCCTTCCAATGATCCTCACAATACTGGTTCCTCAACCAAGCCTCCAATGCTGGTTAGGAGTGAGTATAACATATGGCAACGACGAATGCTCCATCACCTGTCCGTTAATAGCTCAGGTTGTTGGACATCAGTGGTACATGGTCCACACAAGCCTATGGTGAATAACCCGGAATCCAATCAAATGGTTTTGAAGAGGAGGGAGCAATACTCAGATGAGGATAAGAAATTGTTTGAGATTGATGCAAAAGCCCATGGAATTCTAGCCATGGCACTGCCCAATGAAATCTATTCTGGGCTAATGCATTATGAAACTGCCCATGACCTCTGGAATGCCTTGAAAGAACAATTTGGAGGAACAGATGAGGTCTTGGCAAATAATAGAGAAATCCTTGCCCAACAATATGAGACATTCTCTCATAGGAAGGGTGAGACACTGACTCAACAGTTTGAGCGGTTCTCTTGTTTGATCTCTAAATTAAAAATGGTCAAACATGAGTACACAAATAGCCAGATGAATAACAGATTTCTCAGATCACTGCCTGAGAGATGGGACACATATACTATTGTCCTACGCTCCAGTGCAAATTTGGACAAACTATCTCTCACCCAACTCTATGGAAAATTGCTCACATTTGAGAGAGAGATAGAACAGAAATGAAAACTGTCATCATCTGGAAAGCTCACTGATGATTTTGTACCAGGAAACACTGCCTTGGTAAGTCATGAGTCAGAGTATGCAGGATCAGAATGCCACTATGATGAGCATATTGATTTCACCTCAAACAATTCTAATCATGCCTTTGTGAGTGTTGATTGTCATTCTGGTAAGAATAGTGACAATCTATGTTTTATCATGGATGATTTGAAGGGCATTGCCGATGATGATTTAGAAGAGATGGATATTTTGAGCCAAATGGCCTTGATCAATATCAGATCTCAGAAATTCTACAAGAGAACTGGCAGGAAATTTCCTGGACTCTCTGACAAAACCAAAGTCGGTTTTGACAAGAGCAAGTTGAAGTGTCACAAATGCCACAGGCTTGGACACTTTGCAACAGAGTGTAGATCAACTGGATCTAACACTTCTGCACCCTTTTTGACTTTTCCAAATAACAATTCACAATCCAAAGGGCAACATTCTCCTGGTTCTAGTCATTCATCACACCCTCAATCTCCTGCATATTTGTTCCTCAGGGTCAAATGCCATATCCTTATCCCTGCTATTATATGCCACAGTCAAATCACAACCTCAATCTCATGCACTACCAGAACCTCAACCATCTCCATCTCAATCACAACCTCATCACAGCTTCTTCACACCTGGAGTCGTTGACTGGAGTAGCTTACCTCATAACTTGTCTGGTCACACTGAGCAATACTATGCTGGTGCTAGTCAACATGGTGGTGAACACCCTTTTGGAAATCTTGCTCTCATGGCCCTGGAGTCTACTGAGGGTTCCTGTTCAAATGCATCATCTTCACAGGTAACTCGGGTATCTTCAGAGGCTAAAGCCAAGTTATGTTCTGAATCATGCATAGCTGCCTTTGTCTCTATTAGAGAGGCAAATGTAGCATTAATAAATCAAAAACTTGAGTTTGAGAAAACCATTTTCAAAAGAAAAGCTGAGTATGAGTCTGCTCTTAACAGTAAAAGTGATGAGATTTATAAGCTTAAATGCCAATAAATGATGAAAAGGCCAAGCTAGAGGTTGTTCTGGAAGACCACATGAGTCTCAAAGAAAAACTGCAGTGACCCAAGTTGAGTGTGAACGCTGGGTCTCATCATGCAAGGGATTTGAAATGCTTCTTAGCAAGCAAACTGCTTCAAATGTGAAGTTTGGCATTGGTTACAACCATACTGCTCCACCAACAGACTTTACTCCTAACTCCATAGTTAATTCTGAAAGTGAAAGCAATCTCCAAACCACATTATCGTGTGAGTCATTCTCCAATGATAATCTAAGATCAGAGAATGAAACCAGTGTTAATCTCAACAAATAAATTGACTGATGGTCTAACTAGTGAGAATCATATGAAGCTGAGTACTTCAGATGTTGTTCCTCAATGTACCCCAAGTACTGAAGAGACCAAACATCTGAAAAGCATTTCAAATCAGTTGAAATACAAGGACTAACAACTGCTGAGGAATCCATCAAACAGTCTATTAGGACGGATGGAAAACAGTTGAATTACCAGTCTTCAGCTGTTACAAATCCTTTAGTACCTAGTACTGATAAGAGGAAAGTACTGAAGATCACACCTTCAATAGTTTCCACTTCAGCAGTAAGATGTCCAAGATGAAGAATAAACCATGTGAAATTTGTGGTAAATTCAATCATCTATCTGATGAATGTTGGTACAAAAAGGGTTTAAAGCTCCAAAGGGATGAGCTCATTAAACTAGAATAATAAAATGAAAACTGAGTTTGAGACCAAGTTTGTACCACAATCATCTCAACCTGATAAACCCAAGGCCTTACCCAAATCCACTAAGAAGGATACGGTTTATCAGAAGACAGCTGATATTGTTCCTCATGATAAACATAAGACTAAGGCTGTGAAATCTAAGAAGGAGGAAAGGTGGGTCACAGGAACTCATCAAAAACAAGCTCTGGAGTGTCAAATGAACTGAAAGCTCGAGCTTCAAATCAGACACAGATTGTTATGATGGTTTAGCATCTGTTGGGGAGAGTTACCAACTTGAAGCCACTGTACCAACCAGCATCTGTTGGGGAGAGTTAACCAACTTGAAGCCACTGTGACCAAACCACTGGAGAGGAATTCCAGGTCCAAATCTATTTCAGCACCATCTCCATCTTCATCAGCTGTTAATCATAAGAAACCAGCTATGGTTAAATCTGTTGATAAAGTCAGTCCCAAAACCAAAAAGGTTTGGGTCTCCAAAGCTAACTAGTTTCTTATGATTGTGCAGGGTTCTTCAGCATGCCAAAGAAGCATCTGGTATGTGGACAGTGGAGGATCCATGCAAATGACTGGGAGCAGCTCTCTTCTTCATGATACTCACAGGGAAAGAAGGGATTTGTCTCATTTGGAAATGATGCTAAAGGTTACATCATTGGAAAGGGATTTGTGTCTAATGGAGATATTAGATTTGATGATGTCAACCATGTGGAGAATCTCAAATACAATCTGTTGAGGTGTCAGTCAGATGTGTGACAAAGGACATGTTGCTCTTTTCACAAGCCAGAACTGTAGGATTCTTCTTCCAAGGTTCTGAGCCTAATTGACAAAGTACTGGATGATAATACTCTCCTGAAGGCCAACAGGATAGGAAGAGTATATGCCTTGGATCTGTCAAAGAAAATTGAGTTAAGAGGCCATCCATGCTTGTTCTCCAAGGCCTCTCTCCAAGAATCTAAACTGTGGCATAGAAGGCTGGGTCATGTTAATCTCAAAAACATGAATCAGCTTATCCACAGATTTTAGTGAGAGGTCTTCCAATAAAGGAGTTCAATTGTGATGAAATCTGCACTACATGCTTAAAAGGGAAACAACATAAAGTTTCATTCCCAACCATAGAAGAATCCAAGTCTAATGCCTGCTTACAACTACTGCACATGGATCTTTTTGGTCCTGTGAAGGTCATGAGTATGGCAAAGAAGAAATATTGTCTGCTAATTGTGGATGATTACTCGATATGTATGGACCTTCTTCTTGCATTCAAAGGATAAGGCTGCTCAGTCCATTATGAACTTTGTGTTACACTTTGAGAAGCAGTATTCCCTACAGTTAAGTGTGTGAGGAGTGACATGGTACTGAATTCAGAAACCACACTCTTGATGAGTTTTACTTGTCAAAGGGAATCAAGAGGCAGTATAGCATCCCAAGGACTCCAGAGCAAAATGGAGTAGTGGAGAGAAAGAACAGGACCCTCATTGAAGCTGGAAGGTCCATGTTGGCTGATTCTGGTCTGCCACTGACTTTTTGGGCTGAAGCTATCAATACAGCTTGCTATGTACAGAATAGAGTTCTAGTAAATCAGAGGTTGATGAAGACTCCATATGAAGTTCTTCATCATTTGGCCCCTTTGATTTCATTCTTTAGAGCGTTTGGGTGTCCCTGTTACATTCTCAACACAAAGGATCAACTCCAAAAGTTTGATTCTAAGGTGGATGCAGGGTATTTTGTTGGGTATTCATCCACTTGCAAGGCTTATAGAGTATTCAACTGTGTCGTACAAAGACAGTTGAAGAAACCTTGCATGTGAAGTTCAATGAATCCCCTAAGGATACAATTCCACAAAACCCTGTGGAGTTTTTGATCTAGACATTCTGCAATATGTTCCTTATCAACCACCTGCTGTTGCAGATCATATGAATCCATCATCTTCTATAGCTAGTCATCCATCTCGTGTTACTCATGATGATGATGATATCAGTAATCACCTTTTCAAGTTTAGTGATCAACTGCCTGATTCAGCTAGCCCTGATGTTCCTGTAGCTTCAGTAGCACAATCCACAACAAATGCTGATGAGATTTCTATAACTTCAATTCCTTTGAATTACCATCTACTGATTGGTTTCAAGGAAATGCTTCACCATCACCATCTGTTGCTGCTGAGCCTGCTACAAACACTTGCACAGATCTTATTGTGTACCAAGATCTGAAGAATCACCCTATGTCTCAAATCATTGGTGATATCAATGCTGGCGTTTCAACAAGAAGTCAATTGTCAAATTTCTGCTTCTATGCTCTCTTCATTAGTCAACAAGAGCGAAAGAACTATCACATTGCTTTAAGGGACAATGGATGGTTTGAAGCCATGCATCTTGAGCTTCTTCAGTTCAAGAAACAGCAAGTGTGGGAACTGGTTCCTCTACCTCCAGGTAAGTGTGCAATAGGCACTAAATGGGTGTTTGGGAACAAAACTGATGAAAATGGCTTATTGTTAGAAACAAGGCCAGACTGGTTGTACAGGGGTTTTCATAAGAGGAAGGTATTGATTATAATGAAACCTTTGCCCCTGTAGCCAGACTGGAAGCAATTCGATTGTTTTTAGCTTATGCGCTTATCACAACCTTAAAGTTTTTCAAATGGATGTCAAAAGTGCATTTTTGTATGGGAAAATTAAAGAAGAGGTTTATGTATGTCAACCACCAGGTTTTGAGGACAATAAACATCCTAATTGGGTGTATAAGCTTGATAAGGCTCTCTATGGTTGAAACAAGCTCCTAGAGCCTGGTATGAGACATTATCAACTTTCTTCTGGAAAATAATTTCACTAGAGGCTCCATAGATAGACTTTATTCATTAAAAAAGCTAGGCAACATAATCTACTTGTTCAAATTTATGTAGATGATATTAATTTTGCATCCTCTGATCCACAGTTGTGTGATGCCTTTACAAAGTTGATGCAACAGAAGTTTGAAATGAGTGCCATGGGAGAATTACAGTTCTTTCTGGGTTTGCAAATCAAACAAAAGGCTGATGGAATTTTCATTCATCAGTCCAAATACACAAAAGATCTTTTGGAAAAGTTTGATTTACAAAAGTGTAAGCCCTGTTCTACTCCCATGTGCAACACCACACAACTGGATACAGATCAGAAAGGTAAAGTGGTTGATGAAACACTTTACAGATGTATGATTGGGTCCTTGATGTACTTAACAACTTCTAGACCAGATATTATTTTTGCTACATGTGTTTGTGCTAGATTTCAGGCTGCACCTAAGGAGTCTCATTTGATTGCAGTCAAGAGGATCTTTAGATATCTGCAAGGCACTCCATCTCTAGTTTATGGTATTCTACTATACATTCTGCAAAGCAATGAATTGACGACAACTACTGATGAGCCTTTTTCTCTTCAGTAGTTTCCAACTGCTGTTTCTTTCTAACAACTAAAGCAAAACCATGTCTTCAGTAGTTTCACAACTACTGATGACTAACACCAAGTCTTCAGTGTTTTACAACAACTGATGGTAAAACCAAGTCTTCAGTAGTTTTCCCACTACTGATGACTAATACCAAGTCCTCAGTTGTTTCATCACCTGAAGTCAAATGTCTTCAGTAGTTTTATAACTACTGATGACTAAATCTGAGACTTCAGCTGTTTCAACGTCTGGCGGTTAAAACCAAGTCTTCAGTTGTTTTATAACAACTGCTGATCACACCAATACGGTCAGTCATTCCAAACCTCTGAATGTAATACCACGTCATCAGTAGTTTCAACAACTGATGACTAACACCAAAACCTTCAGTCGTTTTCTAACCCTACCCTTTAAATACCTTATCCCACCTTCAGAGTTTTCCTTCTTCTCTTCTCAAACCTAACATTCAAAAAACTTTGTAACCTCTCTTCATCAATGGCGACCATGCAACTAAAACCACGACACAACTGTGTCGCACATCTCACAAAATCGCCATACTGGACCAAGTTTCACAACGCCATTGATTTAATGGTTCAGTCACCTTACACAACGGCTTTTCTGTTAAATCCCACCATATATGCCGAATCTCTTAACCAATTCTGGACAAACGTCACTCTTGTCTCTTGTTGGACCAAAAGAACCAATGAGCCTAATCAGAGAAACCTCTAAGTCCCACAGGACATCACAACAGCTGAAGAAGACCTGATCAGCTGTTCTACAATGTCTGAAGAATACAACTGCTGAAGTACGTCTGAAGTACTGAAGACAAAGACTGAGACAACAGCTGAAGATCTAAAGTCTGAAGACTTCAACAAGTACTGAAGACAAAGACTGAAGATCAACAGCTGAAAGACAAAGTCTGATGTTTAAGTACTGAAGACATCAGCTGATGTTAACAGCTGATGACAACAGCTGAAGAGGGCTTCTTCAGTTGTTGTGATGGTTTTCTTCTTCAGTAGTTTTCTTTTCCTTCAGTAGTTTGTTACTTTTCTTTTCAGTACTTGTAAACAACTGAAGAGGTTTTTCTTCAGTTGTTGTAGTTTCAGTAGTTTATTTTTTCAGTAGTTGTAAATAAGATGTTTAACACTTAGGAACATTTGTAAGAAGATGTCAGTTGTTGACATCTTCAGTAGTTGTTAAACATCAGTAGTTATAAAACGGTTACATGTCACTTTCAGGTGACATCAGCCTACGTCATTCTTTCCTTTATAAGGAAAGATGACTCACCTGTAATCGTGCCTTTTAGGCCGACAATCTTAATGCAATATTCCTTTTGTCGGATATTTCTCTCTCTATAACAAAATTCTTTTATCGTTTTATATCAATTGTTCTTGTTTGAATTTGTCTAATTCTGAGCTATTCCGCTGCTATATCTGTTCAATCGATTAAACCAAGGCTGAGATTCTAACATCTCTGAGAAGAATGACACAGAGTCTCTTCAATCGTTTGTCAATCGTCAAAAAGTGGTCATTACTCCGGACACTCTTCGCCAAACCCTCAATCTGGATGATGCCACTTTCCCAACTGGTTATCCAAAGGGCACAATAGATCAATCATTTGCCCACCATGGATACCAGGGTAACCTGAGTGCATCTACCATATTGAAGAAACATTTCCAGGATGCCGAACGTCTCATCTTTCACATGGTAAATGTCTGCCTTGCCCCCAAGACTTCATCATGGGATCAAATGTCCACAAGGTGGCAATAGGTAATGTACTCCATCCTTGAGCAACAACCTTTAATTTTTTCTGAATACTATTTTTAGAGCTCAAGGATATGGCCCAAAAACAACTTGCTAACCGTTGGATATTATATCCTCGCTTCATAATGGCCATAATTGAAAACCAGCTTCAAGCTGAGGGACTTGTTGGCCTGGGAGTCCCTACTACGGCTGTATTGCCTGAAGTATACTCCAGCACAACTCTGACCAATCACTAAAAATGGCTGCCAAGCTGCGCAAACCCACGCAGCTGGAACCCACAGCCACCACCTCCAAATCCAAAGTCCCCACCAAACCCACTAAAAAGAAGTCAAAAAAGGCTACTCAGGGAAATGAGTCCCCTGAGGATGCCCCTGCAACACAAACGCAGGCTATATCCACTGGTTATAACCCCCTAGTGGATACAAGGACTTCACCAGCCACAACTGCTCAGGATTCCTCTCAAAAGGAGCCTGCAGCAACCAAAAAGGGGTACCCACTAATCTGGGATCTTCCTCATTTGAGGAGATTGCCATTGAAGAGCACCATTCTCCCCAGGTGCATACTACTTTTACCCTATCTCCTATTGCAACCGCCCCACAAAGTCCTACTCTCATTGTTGCAAACGTGCTGACTCAGCTGCATGCCTCTCCTCCTCCCCAACAAACACCCAAAGGGAAAACCACAGCAATTGAGGAAGAGGATCAACATGCTTCTGACAGCCCACAGCACCAGGGTTTAACTGTTCTATCTCCTGGTGTGGATATGCAGATACGAACATCTAGTGAGGCTGTCACCTCTTCTGAATCAGCACATGATCAGACTGAGGCTGGAAACATAGCTAAGACCTCACCAGAGGCAACAGCTGATGAAGGACATCGTCCTGAGCTGGAAGTCCCTAGTTCCAAGAAAAAGGGGCACATGCTAAAACTGGTCTACACCCAGTGCATGTACATCCTGCTACAAGCAGGAGGTCAGGTGATTCAGCATCTGCTGATGATGACCTGGGCTTCTTTTATGATGTTCTGGCCCATAACACAATTCTTGACGAAGAAGTCAGTAGACTACAAAGACTACTTGACCAATTCTCTCAAAAAGCAAGTCCATCTGCCACCAACATAAACCCACAGATGGCACCTTCACCTGAAGGTCTCCCACACACTCAGCCACTCAAAACTTCCAAGCCACCAGCTTCTATTTCTGGCACTGCTTCTTAGGGATAGAACCCCTCTGAGCAAACAGCTGCTATCTTTCAGCAATACCTACCTCTCATCACCCCAATGATCACAGACATTATGATCAAAACCATGGATGAGAGGCTTCCCTCAATCATACAACCCCTGGTGGAGGAGATTGTGAGCACAAGGCTTTCTGCTACTCAAACCCTTGCAACCAATGCAACCAAAAAGGGGGAGAGTCAGTCAGTGAAAGCAAAGAGGAAGAGCATAGAGGGGAACAAAGAAAAAAGACTGAGAAGGAAGAGGAGTTTATGAAAGGAGCTGACATTGATCAAGTGGGTGAAAGTCACAAAGACTTTCATGTCACATATAAGAAGAGGAAGGTTGAAGGAAAAGAAAAAGAACTCAAACTCGATGAGATGATCAAAATGGCGGATGCTACACACAGTAAATCAATGGACTCCATTATTGATCAACTGTATAGACAGGGTTCGATACTGCACAGCTTGACTCAGAGATTAGGAGACTTGAAGTTGAAGAAATTAACTCAAGATGGGCAAGTTATGATGCATTAGAAAGAGAAAGACTAGAGATCATGATCAGATTCATTGCAAAGTACCTTGGGAGATCATTGATCGAGATTAAGTCATGGACCAGGGACAGTATCTTGGCAATAACCACCAAGATCTGTTCGTCTGAAGCATACACTAAGGGATTGGTGATTGAAGCACTAAATGAGGAAGGTGCTGGGAATAGAAAGGAACTAGCAAAACACTCAAAAGCCTCACTCACTACAAGAATGCTAGAACAACCTGCAAAACCTCCCACTTCAAAATCACCACTACCACAACCCACTAAACCATTCCTTTACCCTCAAAACCAACAGCTGATGATGCACCCAAGAAGAAGAAGAGAAGGGTGTTGAGGGTAGAAGAAGAAGAAGAAGAGAGGATGATGAGGAAGAAGATTGGCTGCCTCTTTCCGCAGTCCTAACTTTGCCTAAAGCCAAACCTATGCCCATCACTCCCCCTCACAGATGGAAGCTGTGAGAGTAAAGATAGAAGAAGAACAGCAGCAAAAGCTTCATGATGATGAGATGCTGAAAAGCATAGACAAAACTTATGCTGCTTCTTTATCAATAATTAGTATGAAGAAAAAGCCTCTAAGATTGTACACCCTTGCTAACACATTTCAATATCAAAAGGAAAAGGTGAGAATATGGCCTGATCCTAGGGTGGCTCACAAAATTGTGAAGAAAGACATTCCTTCGAGATACAAGGGCCAAGTAAAAGGATCGTAGATGAAGAGATCACAGTGGTCCTTGTAGTATCACCCTGGAAATTGTAGAAGATTTCAAGAAGGCCTATGAAACTAAACAGCCACCCCAAAAGATGTTAGAGAACATAGTAATTAAAAAGGGGTTAGTCTACAAGAGGCTTGAGAACTTTAAACAAAATGAGCTCAGTCTGTTACTTGAAGGTACTCACCCAGATGAGTTTGCATACAGACAGATTACAACAGTTGAGCTCAAAAATGGCAAACAGGCTACGTACATTTCAGAGCTGTATGGGCGTGAAGGACTATTTGATGGTGGAGCTGAAAATCTTACCATGGAAGAACAAATTATGTTTCTCAGAGCATACACCAGAGAATCCTACAAGCTTATACATGGGAAGTAGATTTCATGGATAGGACCACAGCCCTGTGTCCAGTTCCCCAAAGTCAGGGCTCTTATCCATACTATGCCAACCAAATTTCAGAAATCTATTCCCAGGCCAGTGCTTAATTGGGTCATCTTCTTAGCTGATCAAGAAGGAAAAAGACCAATCTTATTGCCAACAATAAGTGGGACCTCAATAAAGTTAAGGTTTTGGCTGCATTGGTTCAGGGGGAGTTTGTTGGACCAAAAGAACCAATGAGCCGGATCAGAAAAACCTTAAGTCCCATAGACGTCACAACAACTGCTGAAGACAAAGTCTGAAGACACAAGTGCTGAAGACAAAGTCTGAAGACAAGTGCTCAAGACAAAGTCTGAAGACACAAGTGTTGAAGACAAAGTCTGAAGACACAAGTGCTGAAGACAAAGTCTGAAGACACAAGTGCTGAAGACAAAGTCTGAAGACAAGTGCTGAAGACCAAGTATCAGACGTTGTCACAACAGCTGAAGAGGTCTTCTTCAGTAGTTGTGACGGTTTTTCTTTCAGTAGTTTTATGTTTTCTTTTCAGTAGTTTTGTAAAACGACTGAAGAGCTTGTTCTTCAGTCGTTGTAGTTTCAGTAGTTTCGTATCAGTAGTTTTATGTTTTATACTTAGCACTCTGATATGTTCTCAGTAGTTGTGAACATTTCAGTAGTTTGTTAAGTTTTAGTTATTTTTGTAATAAATCTGCCAGATGTCACTATCCCGTGATATCATCAGTGATTGCACTCTATATAAGGAGTGTCAACCTAATTGTAATCTGTGAATGATTGAGCAGAAACATTTGATATTATTGAAACATTCCTTTTCACAGAAATATATTCTCTTGTTACAACTGTATTTGTTCTTAATGCATACGAATATCAAATTCTTGCTATAATTTGTCTAATTCTTGTTCTTATTCCGTTGCGTTACACTCTAATCCATCAAACTTGAGATCACTGATCCTGTCAAGAATACAGGTGTTTATGTGTCACACTATATTACTTAGGTTCATGAAATCAAAACCTTGATGAAATTTGTATAGATTAGACATAACGTCTAAAGATCCAAGTCATAAACAATAAGTATGCGATCCCATGTGTCGTCGAGAAAAATATTAAGAGGCTTCATGTTCGGGGAGAATCGAAGAGTCAAAGATAAGTTTAGGGGAGACACGTAACAATGTTTAAGCATCCTATGCTAAGGCATCAAATTACACATAAGAGGCATAACGTTATGTAGCATGCAGACTATATACTTTTACAAGAATAGAAATATGATTCTACAGGTTCATGCATACGCTATAGTCTAGGTCACCATTTCTAATAACTTAAATCCCCATAGTTATCGGCTTTGATACCAATCTTTCACACACCAACCTTCACGGTGGAAACGTCGAGATGTGAGGGTAAGACCGTTCATAGCCACATAACGCTATTATTAAACCCAATTATAATAATCATAAGTTTCAAATGTAACATTACAAACATAAGTCTCAATACGAAAATCAACAATGCGTAATAAGAAATATTTCAAGTCCATCCATTTATTTATCTAGTCCATTCCTAGCAGTGAATACGCTTCAAAAATGGCTATCGTACTTGCGCATCTCCTGAAACATGTTAAAAATAAAAGGTCAACATAATGTTGGTGAGATTTCTATAGTTTTCAATATATAAGTATATAATATATGGCAATGTTATAAATTAGTAAACAAATTAACTATAGATGTAAGACAGATGCACAATTAAAACTTGACAGTTTACAAATGTTCCACGTTTACAAGTTTATACGATTAACTAAGTGTACTTGTATTAACCAAGCATGCTTGTCAAGCCCATAGATTTATGACGTCGCTTGGCTAGCAATAGTTAATGATTGTACATATAATCGTCAATATATGGTAACTAACCACAACATATAAGTGAATTGCCAAGAGTTTACAAGAATCAAATGAATTTACAAGTGCACTGATTATAAGGTAATATGTTTCACCCCAAAGTGTGAAAATATGAAAAAGGGGTATATAAATACTCATTTGATCAATAAATATATAACTGATGATTAATAAGAAATATAATAAACGTCCCAACGCAAACCTTCACAAGGTACCTAAAAATATAAATATATTTACAAGGTTAAAGTTTAATTGTGGTGAGTTTACGAATCAATGAGTACTAGGGTTCAATGTAGTACTTAGGGGTTGTCAAATAATTATGTTTAACAATATGGAACCAATCATATTTATTAACACCAAAGGATGTTGTTATATTTTACATAAAGTTTTATCTAGAAATATAGCACTTATAATAATTTTGTATTATATAAAGATTAAATAAAATCTAATAACCACATTTTAAACAATAGCTTAAAGATAACGTTTGTGGTGATCATATTCGTGCAATGAAGTATTAGTTAAAATATAGTTTTTATAAAAATAATCTATTTATATTACTTTAAGAATATTTGATAAAAGTATAAAAAATATTCTTTTTTAAGAAATTAATTTAAAGAAACTAACCAAAAAGTATTTAAAATAATCAGTTTTAACAAAATGACTTATTATATTTTTTAAAATATTTTAGAGTTAGAGTTGAAGACAAAAAAAACCCAAAATAAAACATGAGGTCCCTCATATTCGAACCGTGGCCTTGGTTTATCCTGGTTTCCATTTCTTATAAACACAACATTAAAGAAAACCCCAATCGTATGAACCCTAGCCATAACCAAATCAAATTGAGCCCTAAATCGCTGTTACCAATCAAATTAATATTAGGGCTTTCGTTCCCCAACTGAAATCGAGTAAATACATGTCTTCAATTACCCGGATCGAAGTGTGGAGCACAAGAATGCATGAAGAACTGGTCGCGACCAAAATATGATTTTATTTGATGTGCAACTGCTGTTAATAATCCAATTGATTGTGCAGAAAGCTTCTAATGGACTCTGAGATCAAAAGTCCTCTTCCAATTTTGGTTTATGATGACCGGTTGGCGAAGTTCGAATGGGGGGTCGGTTCGCGAGGAAGATGATGGAGGAATGAGAAGTATGAGCGGATTTCAGATAGAATTTTGTTTATCAAAAGTTTAGGAATGATTTAACGGTCATTTTGGTTTGATAAATTAGATCATTAAGAGATTTTAATTGTCAAACGTTTGATGTTTTGTGTAGCCGGTTACTCGGCCCTAATCGGGCGCAATAACGTTGCTTTTAACTCAATTAAGGTTCATGAGTAAGTTCGAATCAGTTTCCCGAAGCAATTAGAATGTTTTTGGTCATTATTTGGTGTTTTATCGCGTTTTGAGTCTTTGCCGGAGTTCGCCGGAAGTTGACCGGAATTTGTGGCCGGAAAAACGAGGTGAGAGGGAAAATTTATTTTGGGTGTTTAGTTAATTTCACAATTAGTCCCTACAGTTTTGTTTTTATTATTTCATGCACAAAACTTTCATTCTTAAGTTTTCAAATTGACAAAACTAACCCTTGTACTTATAACTTTTATGTTTCAACCCTTTTTAAGTTTTATAATTTTTATAAATTGTTATTATTGTTCTTAACATTATTATTTTAAGAATTAGTAATGTTATTATTATTACACATTATTAATAATAATATTATTGTTAGTATTATTATATAACTTACTATCTTTTCCTATTAATGTCACTATTAATACTTTGATTATTAACCTTTATACAGTGCAAATCCATGACAACTAAAGTATAAGCATAAACCCCCCATAAGTTTCATGAACGACAGTAATGAACCACACAAGTATGAACGATGCTAACTTTTGATTATCCAAAAATTCAAGATGTTATAGATTGGGTTGGGTTGGGTTAGGTTAGGCTGGGTTGGGTTGGGTTGGGTTGGGTTGGTTGGGTTGGGTTGGTTGGGTTGGGTGGGTTGGGTTGGGTTGGGTTGGGTTGGGATGGGTTGGGTTGGGTGGGTTGGGTTGACTTATTTTCCTTAGAAATTTTTGTATATCAACCATAGTTATCACTCATCCCAGAAATCACCAGGTAAGCATAACTAGTCCTGTAGGATTTATGCGAAATGCTTACATGTAACACCCGGTTATTTATTTGAAGCCAACGAAATAAGAAAAAGAAATAAAGTCCAAAGTCAAGGGACCAAACTCGCCAACGAGAGAAAGTTGGGTGAATTGAACTATTTGAAGGGAGAGGGCAACCCTTACCCTCTCCCCACACCCACAATTCTGCAACATAGAGAGATAGAAGAGAGAAAAGGGGGAAAAGAGAGAAAAAGGTTGGTTCAGGTGGATTCAAGTGAGCAAAATCATCGTGTAGCGGGTCCAAATGAAGCTCTACTTCTCGGTGTTGATTGTGTGAGTTTTAGGACCCCACTTTTAAACGTTTTTGGTCAATTTTTGGGGCTGGAACACATCTGAAAACCCGTTTTTGTATGTGTGTGTTTTGACCCATTTGTATGTGTTTGCGTGTGATGCGTTGGAGTTTGTTTCCGGGCTTGTGTGTGCTTGAATGGTGTTGTTGTATGCATTCCTAATGTTTACAATTATTGGTTTGGGCTTAGAATGTGTTTGGATGCGCTTGGAGGTCGAAAATAGCTGATTGGGTTTTGGATGAACTGCATTCTGCATCAGCTAGGGCTTGGCGACCAAATGGAGGCCATACGGCCGATTGGGGTGTGATTGAGGGTTCATTCGCATGATTGAAAGTTCATTCACACGATTGAGGGTTCATTCGCACGACTGAGAGCCCATTCGCAAAAATGCTCATCCGTATTAGTTTCATCGGCACAAGGGTTCATCCGCATTAGGTCCATTCGCATGGGACTCATCCGCATTGAGTCCATCAGCATTTGGTCCATTCGCATGGGTGTTCATTCGCATAGGTGTCCATCCGCATTGGTCCATCCGCATGATGTTTAGTCGCCTGAAGGCTATGCGACTGAAGGGTGCTCATATGCCCAAGTAGGGCTGGTGTACCCGAGGAAAACGTAATGTATTACTGACTTTCGAGGGAAAGTGCAGATGTAAGTTTTGACGTGGGAGGTTCCTGTAAGTTCGTGTAAGTTGACTTTTGAGGTCATAGACGCTATGATGGGCATGATGATGTATGATGTTGCATGTTTATGCGTGATGTATGTTATGTATGTATGATGTTACCCTGTATGATGTTGATGACTGTGTATGTTGATGTTTCTTGTTATGATGTATGGTTATGGTTCCCGTGACTTTACGTTGAATGTTAATGAATGAAATGAAAGTATTATGTAACGTAAAGTGAAAGATAATAAAAAAAGGAACATGATGAATGCACACATTAATGAATGATGAAAGTAAAGAAAGTGTTGCAAGCCTTGTATGTCGGGACACGCCATTAAAAGGTGTTAGCCCAATGGTGTGTGGGTTCGCTACCCCGAGAGGATGCATATCGGGGTCTTTCTTTTTGATTGACCATTTGTATAGAACCATTGTTGCATACCCTAGGTACTGTGACCAGACGTGCGGAGCACCGTTATAGCTGGTCTATGATAGGCCTAGGTCCAGTACCAGGAACAGAAGGGTATTGCACATCGCATTGGTACACCTAAACTCTACTCTAGGTGCTGTGACCAGAGGTGCGGAGCACCATTATAGCTGGTGTAACACCCCAAATTTCTATTTAAACGAAAGGAAAAGAAAAGTAATAGAAAGAATAGAAATTATGCACAAGTAGAGGGGGTTAAAGTGTATAAAGTACAAACCTTATTATTTTAAGCATTTAGGGGGCATGGTTGCCCATATCAAAGGCAGAAAGTTGCTTTTGCTCTCGGAGGAAGAAAGAAGAGTGAGAGAGCCCCGGTTCTAGAGAGAGAAAGAGGAAGAAGCAGCTGCAACGGTAAGTCTTCTCTTCTATAAGCTTGGTTTCAGCTGGGTTTCGAGTTCTTGACCGAAGTTCTGAATGTTTAGAGTTTGTTTTCAGGATTCAAAAGCTAAATCGAAGGTGGGTCTCGAACTTGAAGTGTGTTGCTCAAAGGCTGCTCAAGGTGAGTTTCTAGAACCCCTCTTCACTGATTTTCAACTTGTTTGGGGCTATTATACATACTAAGTAAACATTTTGAAAGAAATCGTGGGTTTACAGCCTGATGTTCGAATGATCTATGTATGTATGTTTTAGAGTTGGCCTATGGGGTAGTGATGTATAGCATGCTTAGATGGTCTTAGTATGTTAGATCTTTGTTTGGGTATGATTAGAATGATAATCGGGTGATGTTGATAACATAGAAAATATTTCAGAATGTTTTGATGAACAAGAATAGTGGTTCATGCGCCCAAACAATGGCCCATGCGTCTAGCAAAGAACACCTAAGTGTTGGCCATGCGCCCAAGAGTGGGTCATGCGCCTAAACAGTGGGCCATGCTCCCAGCATGTTGGCCATGTGTCTAAGTGTTGGCCATGCGTCTAAACAGTGGCCCATGCGTTCAGCATGAGTGGCCAGATGCCTAAGTGTTGGCCATGCACCCAAGAGTGGGTCATGGCCTAAATAGTGGCCCATGCGCCCAGCATGTTGCCATGCGTCTACATGTTGGCCATGCGTCTAAGTGTTGGCCATGCGCCCAAGGGTGGCCATGTGCCTAAACAGTGGCCCATGCGCCTAAGTGTTGGCCATGCGCCCAAGTGTTGGTCATGTGCCTAAATAGTGCCTGTGCGCCGAAGTGATTGAAACGGCTAAGTGTTGGTGATGTGCCTGAACAGGTGCCATGTGCCTGAACAGGGCAGAAGCGCCCAAATAGTGCCCATGCTCCCATATTGTTTTACACTTAGAGTTCTTATGCCCATGCGCCTGGAAGGTCCGATGCGCCCAAATTGGACTTGAGGTTTTCTAAGTGATTTTAAGGGGTAATATGGGGAGATAGGCCTGGTTATGATGTGATGGCTTATGTTTGATGTGTATTATGCATGTATGATGTTGTATGTATGGTGATGGTGTATGTTTATGATTATGTGTATGTTCCTTATTATGTATGTATGTCTTCCCTTGGCTTTGCGTTGAGCGTTAACGAATGTAATGAAAATATTATGTAACGTAAAGTGGAAGATAATGAAAAGAGGAACATAATGATAGAATGCATGCATTAATAAAAGAGAAAGTATAGAAAGGCTTGCAAGCAATATGTACAGAGGTGCACAACTTTAAATGCCTTAAGCTCTACCGAGTGAGGTTCAGCAACTCCTAAAGTGTGCACGTAAGGGTTCCAGTCTTTATGACTGACCTTCAGTGCTGTTACCCATTTCGGTGGGGGTGTTACCCATTTCGGTGGGGGTGTTACCCATTTTGGTGGGGGTGTTTCTACCCATAATGTTGGGGGTGAAATACATGATGGTTACCCGAGTTACATATAACTTCGGGGGTGTGGCGTAAAGCCAAGCACAGGTATGAGGTGAGTGACTCTGTGTTGCAACAGACTCGACAGAGGTCATTGTCCATGAGACGAGATGATGAGGTGAGCGACTTTGTGTTGCAACAGGCTCGGATAGAGTTCAATCCCTGTGATTGACTCATATGGGATCTTTGTTGCGTATCCCGATGTTGTGTCAGTGTTCGGACATGAGTCGGGGGTTTGTGGGCAGGCCCTGGCATAGCATCAGCTTTTGAGCATGAGTCGGGGATATTGCATGAGACAAGATTCGTGTAACAAAGAGTAATGAACGAAAGATAATGTATGAAAGAACGAACGTATGAATGAACGTAAATGAATTATCGTAATAAAGTACTAAACAGGATCCTTGTCATTCGACCTCAGTAATCATGGCTGAGTGCCACGAAGAGGGTAAAGTCTGACTGAACCTGGATAGAGAAGTAAACGATAATGTAATACGTTGAACGATCAAAGTTAATGAACGTAATGATGAAGATAATAATGATATTATCTGTATGTATATATGATGCATGATCACAAACGATTGTAAAGTATAGTATGATTTGTAATAAAGTAATGAACGGTTTTAACAAAGAAAAGTATGTTTTATTATAAAACTAGAACTCACTCAGCGTCGCTGACTTTTGTATGCATGATAGTTGGTAGGTATTTATTGATGCTGAGGAGTTGCAGGCATGGATGCATAAGCTACTGGGAGCATTTTGGGGCTGGCATCCGTATATTGACATGTCTTGTATTTTGAGATGAAAAAAAATGTTGTAAATGATATGTTTTAGTTATTAATGAAAGTTTTAAATTCCGTTGCAAAATATAAGTACATTTTAAAAAGTTTTAAGTGCAGTGAATGACCAACTGTGAGGTGCCCGGGAACGGGGGCCTTACAAGTTGGTATCAGAGCCAAAGTTTAAGTGAATTGGATAATTATTTCGAAAAAAAACCTAATCTTAAACTGAGAATGGGACTAAAAGGAAAAGGGATGCCAGTCCTAGTTGCTACGTGCCTGCAGGTAAAGGTTTTATGTAAACGTTTACAGTAAGTTAACGTTAACCGGCATTATGTGCGCATGTTATGTGGCTTGTGTGCTTTGTGTAGATTTAGATACTGATGTAGTTGGGATAGGAAATTCTTAGGGTATGAAGAGTAAAGTAAGTGGCTAATCACAACCGGCCACTGTAATTAGGGACTACTATACTTGACATAAACTGAGTTATTACCTTGAATGACCACGTTAGTGTTTGAATCTTATAGTGTGCTAGAAGATGGCTGGTGGTAGATCTTCGAAAGCTTCACGAGGAGGAGGAGGAGGTGGTGGACGTGGTGCTAAACCACGGGTCACAAGAGGAAGGTCTAGGGCTGAAAGAGTAGACCATGAAGAACTTGAGGCCCCTTATTAGGAAGGCGGTGATGAGAATGCTAATCAGAGGGCCTCGATGAGAGAGGCAGTCATGGAGGAAGTGCATCAGGTCATGCAGACGATCCTACCGTCTGTGGTGACCGAAGTTATAAAGACTGTTAGAGATGAGGAGAGACAGGAAAGGGGTAGATCTTTGGGCGAAAGGAGACGGCACGAGACTAAAACGGTTTTCTTCGATGAAGAAGAGAAAGAAGAGGAAGAGCCTGCGCTGGAGGCGGCACATGGCTATAATTATGGGGCGTTTCAACGATGCAAGCCCCCAACTTTTGATGGAAACGGTACTGCTGCTACTGCTCACCGATGGGTGAGAGAGATGGAAGCTGTATTGAATATCAGCGAGTGCCGAGAAGATCAGAAAGTAAAGTTTGCTGCCCCTCTTTTGTGGACTCAGCCTTGTGTTGGTGGGACAATATTGTCCAGGTTGAGGGAAGCATGGCTATCGGAAGGATGAGATGGCCGGAGTTGAAAAGGCTGGTGATTAAGGAGTTTTGTCCTCATCGGGAGATGGATAAAGTTGAGAGGGAGTTCCTGCAGCTAGAGGCGGGCACGATGACACACCAGCAATATACCGCTAAATTCAATGAGATGGCACGTCTGGTGCTGGATCAGGTGACACCTCTTTCATGAAAGATCAAGAGGTACATTCAGGGCTTGCTAGCGGACATCCATAGGCACACGATCGCTACCCGACCGAGCATGTTTAGGTCAGCGGTTGATTTGGCGGGGAGATTGTATGATGAAAGATCTGTGATGGTGACTGAAAGTAGCAAGAAGGGAGATGGTGATCAAGAATGGAACGGGAAGGGATTGGGACGTGGTGGAGCCACTCCAGCTGGCAAAGGTGCACAAGTGGATGATCAGCGTGTGGTCATAACTGGTGCGAGGTTGAAAGTTGTGACAAGTGTGGACACAAGCACCCCGGGGAATGTAGATTGGGGTGCAATGTCTGTTTCAGTTGTGGGAGGACCGGACATGTGGCAAAGAACTGTGGTATGGGGAGGTGTTATTCCTGCGGTGAGGAAGGTCACATGAGCAGGGATTGCAAGAAGCCGAGGGCGGAAGGTTCGGGAGTGAAGAAGATCGGAGGAAGCTCCGGTACGAGGAAGGAGAACAGAGGGTGAAGGCTAGGGCCTTTGCTATGACCGGGAGGAGCTAGATCAGACTCCAAGGTAACATCTACCAGGTTACCTAATGCCCTAGAGGATTGCACGATAGAATTGAGAGAGAGCGCTTGTTCCTGCTAGGCTGTTCAAGACAGACATAGGTAGGTAGACATGCATCTCGAGGTGAGTGATCAGTAATCTACGGCTTAAACCCCAAGTGTTGCAAGAAGATGGATTGCTCAACCGTGCAAAACCAGAGTTCGGTGACGACCTACGACAATGAAGTATGAGGAAGGTTTCGACCAGGAGACCGGATTGCTTGATCTCAAATCGAGTAAAGCTAATATTAAAGTGCAGAGGGTCATTCTCAGTTGTTGCTCAGGTAGGAGAAGTGGCACATTGACTAGAGCTACCTGATGAGTTAAGTGGAATTCATATGATATTCCATGCGTCTCGTCTAAGAAAGAGCTCAACCGATGAGAATATGATCATGCTACTAGAGAATACTGAGATGGAAAGAGTATCCAATCACGAGGAGCAACTGGTGACCATTACTAATAAGAAGAAGAGAATAGGCTAAGGAGGATGATGGTTTCACTTATGCGGGTACAGTGAAGCCTAAAGGGATCTAAGTTTAAAATGCAAGATCAAAGAAGAAGTGAGACAGTGTTACCCGTAACTGTTCGAGAAGCGACAGGTTTCAAGGACGAAACCTCTTTAAGGGGGTAGACTTGTAACACCCCGAATTTCTATTTAAACGACAGGAAAAGTAAAGCAAATAGAAAGAATAGAAATTGTGCACAAGTAGAGGGGGATAAAGTGTACAAAGTACAAACCTTATTATTTTAAGGATTTAAGGGCATGGTCGCCCATATCAAAAGCAGAAAGCTGCTTTTGCTCTCGGAGGAAGAAAGAAGAGTGAGAGAGCCCTGGTTCTAGAGAGAGAAAGAGAAAGAAGCAACTACAAAGGTAGTCTTCTCTTCTATAAGCTTGGTTTTAGCTGGGTTTCGAGTTCTTAACCGAAGTTCTGAATGTTTAGAGTTTGTTTTCGGGATTCAAGAGCTAAATCGAAGGTGGGTCTCGAACTTGAAGTGTGTTGCTCAAAGGCTGCTCAAGGTGAGTTTCTAGAACCCTTCTTTTACTGATTTTCAACTTGTTTGGGGCTATTATGCATACTAAGTAAATATTTTGAAAGAAACCGTGGGTTTGCAGCCTTATGTTCGAATAATGTATTTATGTATGTTTTAGAGTTGGCCTATGGGTTAGTGATGCTTAGCATGCTTAGATGGCCTTAGTTTGTTAGATCTGTGTTTGGGTATGATTAGAATGATAATCGTGTGATGTTGATAACATAGAAAATATTTCAGAATGTTTTAGTGAACATGAACAGTGGTTCATGCGCCCAAACAGTGACCCATGCGTCCAGCATGAGTGGCCAGATGCCTAAGTATTGGCCATGCGCCCAAGAGTGGGTCATATGCCTAAACAGTGGCCCATGCGCCCAGCATGTTGGCCATGCGTCTAAGTGTTGGCCATGCGCCCAAGGGTTGGCCATGCGCCTAAACAGTAGCCCATGCGTCCAGCTTGAGTGGCCAGACGCCTAAGTGTTGGCCATGCGCCCAAGAGTGGGTCATGCGCCTAAATAGTGGCCCATGCGCCCAGCATGTTGGCCATGCGTCTAAGTTTTGGCCATGCACCCAAGGGTTGGCCATGCGCCTAAACAGTGGCCCATGCGCCTAAGTGTTGGCCATGCGCCCAAGTGTTGGCCATGTGCCAAAATAGTGCCCATGCGCCCAAATGATTGAAACAACTAAGTGTTGGTGATGCGCCTGAAGAGGTGCCATGCGCTTGAACAGGGCAGAAGCGCCCAAATAGTGCCCATGCGCCCAGATTGTTTTACACTTAGAATTTTTATGCTCATGCGCCTGGAAGGTCCCATGCGCCTAAATTTGGACTTGAGGTTTTCTAAGTGGATTTTAAGGGGTAATATACGGAGATAGGCCTGGTTATGATACGATGGCTTATGTTTGATGTGTGTTATGCATGTATGATGTTGCCTATATGGTGATGGTGTATGTTTATGATTATGTGTATGTTCCTTATTATGTATGTATGTCTTCCCTTGGCTTTGTGTTGAGCGTTAACGAATGTAATGAAAGTATTATGTAACGTAAAGTGGAAGATAATGAAAAGAGGAACATAATGATAGAATGCATGCATTAATAAAAGAGAAAGTATAAAAAGGCTTGCAAGCAATATGTAAAGAGGTGCACGGCTCTAAATGCCTTAAGCTCTACCGAGTGAGGTTCAACAAATCCTAAAGTGTGCACCGAAGGGTTCCAGTCTTTGTGACTAACCTTCATTGGTGTTACCCATTTCGGTGGGGGTGTTAACCATTTCGGTGGGGGTGTTACCCATTTCGGGGGGGTGTTACCCATTTTGGTGGGGTGTTCCCATTTTGGTGGGGGTGTTACCCATTTCAGTGGGGGTGTTACCCATTTCGGTGGGGGTGTTACCCATTTCAGTGGGGGTGTTACCCATTTCGGTGGGGGTGTTACCCATTCAGTGGGGGTGTTACCCATTTCGGTGGGTGTGTTACCCATTTCGGTGGGGCTGTCACCTATTTCGATGGGGGTGTTGCTACCCATAATGTTGGGGGTGAAATACATGACGGTTACCCGAGTTACGTATAACTTCGGGGGTGTGGCATAAAGGCAAGCATAGGTATGAGGTGAGCGACTCTGTGTCGCAACAGACTCGACGGAGGTCTTTATCCATGAGACGAGATAATGAGGTGAGCGACTTGTGTTAAAATAGACTCGGATAGAGTTCAATCCCTGTGATTGACTCATATGGGATCTTTGTCGCGTATCCCGGTGCTGTGTCAGTCTTCGGACATGAGTCGGGGGTTTGTGAGCAGGCCCCAGCACAGCATCAGCTTTCGAGCATGAGTCGGGGATATTGCATGAGACAAGATTCGCGTAACAAAGAGTAATGAACGAAAGATAATGTATGAAAGAACAAACGTATGAATGAACGTAAATGAATTATCGTAATAAAGTACTGAACATGATCCTTGTCATTCGACCTCAGTAATCGTGGCTGAGTGCCACGAAGAGGGTAAAGTCGGACTGGATCTAGATAGAGAAGTGAACGATAAAATAATACGTTGAACGAACAAAGTTAATGAACATAATGACGAAGATAATAATGATATTATCTGTATGTACGTATGATACATGATCACGAACGATTGTAAAGTATAGTATGATATGTAATAAAGTAGTGAACGGTTTTAACAAAGAAAAGTATGTTTTATTATAAAACTAGAACTCACTCAGCATCGCTGACTTTTGTATGCATGATAATTGGTAGGTATTTGTTGATGCTGAGGAGTTGCAAGCATGGATGCATAAGCTACTGGGAGCACTTTGAGGCTGGCATCTGTATTTTGACATGTCATATATTTTGAGATGAAAACAAATGTTGTAAATGACATGTTTTAGTTATTAATGAAAGTTTTAAATTCTGCTGCAGAATATAAGTACATTTTAAAAAGTTTTAAGTGCAATGAATGACCACCTGTAAGGTGCCGGAAATGGGGGCCTTATAGGTATGATAGGCCTAGGTCTAGTACCAGGAACAAAAGGGTAGAGTTTATGGTTGAAGGAAAGGAAAGATGTAATGATGAATGGACAGAAGTTAACGAATAAATGATGAAGATAATAATGATATTATATATGTGTACGTATGATGTATGATCGTATGAAAGTAAAGAGTGGTTTTAACGAAAGATAAAGTATGTTTTATTATAAAACTAGAACTCACTCAGTAAAGCTGACTTTTATGTGTTTCCAGTTGGCAGCTGAGGATGGCATGTGGTGGCTACTCAGCTCTTTTAGGATGGCATCCATTTTTATAATGCTTTTGTGATGTAATGCAACATATATTTTTGTAACTGGACAACGATGTATTGTTTTGCAAAAGCCTTCATAATGAAATGAAAAGTCATTTTTGAATGCTTTCGCTGCAATACTTTATTGAAGTCAATGTAATTATATGTTTTATGCGCAATGATTTATCAGCTGTAAGCGTCCCGGGAACGGGAACCTTACAAGTTGGTATTAGAGCCAAAGTTCAAGTGACATGGGTAAATTTTAAAAATAAACCTTAACTTAAACTGAGAATGGACGAAAAGCGAAAGGATGCCAATCTGAGTACCTGTGTGCCATCAGGTATTTTCCTAAAGTTAACCAGTATTTTTGTGTGCATGGTATGTGGTTACGTGTTGTTTGTAGATTTAAATACTGATGTAGTCACGATAGGTAATGCTAAGAGTCTGAAGAGTGAAGTAAGTGGCTAATCACAACTGGCCACTGTAATTAGGGACTTACTATACTTGACATAAACTGAGTTGTTCCCTTGAATGACCGTGTTGGTGTTTGAGTCTTTCAGTGTGCGTGTGAATGGCGGTGGTAGATCTTTGAAAGCCTCTCGTGGAGCTGGTCGTGATGGGCTTGGTGTTGAGCCGCGACCCATGAGAGGAAGACCCAGAGTTGAAAAGGTGGTTCACGAAGAACTACAGACCCCTCATACAGAAGGTGGCGACGAGAGCGCCAATCTGAGAGCCTCAGTAAAGGAGGCTGTTGTCGAAGAAGTCCATCAGGCCATGCAGACAATCATATCGTCTGTAGTGACCGAAGTCATCAAGGCTGTACAGGAAGGGGAAAGACAAAAGAGGAATAGGTCTGCGGGAGGATGAGAGCAACCAGAGCCTCAAACAGTTTTATCTGATGATGAAGAAGAAGAGGAAGAGCCTGCGCGGAGACGGCATGAGGCTGTAATTATGGGGCGTTTCAACGGTGCAAGCCCCCTACTTTTGATGGAAACGGCAATACTGTTGTTGCTCATCGGTGGGTGAGAGAAATGGAGGTTGTCTTAAATATCAGGGAGTGCCGGGAGGACCAGAAAGTATAGTTTGCTGCCCATTCTTTTATGGACTCGGCTCTGTGCTGGTGGGACAATATAGTCCAAGCCGAGGGTAGTAGGGCTATTAGGGGAATGAGATGGTCAGAGCTGAAGAAGTTGGTAATCGAGGAGTTTTGTCCTCATAGAGAAATGGATAAAGTAGAGAGCGAGTTCCTGCAACTGGAGGCGAGAACCATGACACATCAGCAGTACACCACGAAGTTCAACGAGATGGCACGTCTGGTGCCGGATCAGGTGACGCCTCTGTCATGGAAGATTAAAACGTACGTCCAGGGTTGCCAGCGGATATTCGCAGGCATATGATCGTTGCCCGACCGAGCATGTTTAGGTCGGTGGTGGATTTGGCAGGGAGGTTATATGATGAGTGGGCTGTAGTGGTGGTGGCTGAAGGTAGCAGGAAGGGTGGAAGTGATCGAAACTGGCAGGGGAAGAGGTTTGTTGGGATGTTGCCTTGACGGGTAACAGAAGGCACGAGTGGATGACCACGGGTGTCCACATCTAATGCAAGGTCAAAAAGGTGTGGCAAGTGTGGAAGGGAGCATTCGGGAGAATGTAGGTTGGGATTGAACGGGTGCTTCAAATGTGGGAAGACGGGGCATATCGCCAAGGACTGGTGTACAGTCCGGTGCTTTAACTGTGGCGTCGAGGGTCACATGAGTAGGGATTGCAAGAAGTGAAGAGCTGAGGGTTCCGGGGCAAAGAAGACGGGGGGTGAAGGACCAAGGGCAAGCGCCAGGGCATTCACTATGACACAACAGGAAGCTACCCGATGGAAGTGAAGATCTAGAGGTTTATTCTGATGCTTCCTACTTGGGGTTGGGGTCTGTGTTAATGGAGAGAGGAAAAGTGATAGCCTATGGATCCCGACAGTTGAAGGTTTATGAGGTCATTTATCCTACTCATGATTTGGAGCTAGCAGCCATGGTCTTTGCGTTAAAGATTTGGAGGCACTATCTTTACGGGACGAAGTGCACCATTTTCACTGACCACAAGAGCTTGAAGTACTTCTTTGAGCAGAAGGACCCGAACATGAGATAAAGACGATGGTTGGAGCTCATAAAAGATTATGACTGCGAGATCCACTACCATCCGGGCAAGGCCAACATGGTGGCGGACGCCTTTAGTCGGAAAGAGAGGCCTGAGCCGATTCGGGTGAAGCCTGTCAGTTGGTCATGACCTCAGATGTGATGAAGCAAGTCAAATAGTTTCGAGATGAGGCATTGAAAGAAGATCATCTTAACTCTGAAAGAATGAGAGGTCTGGTTGTGGAGTTGGGTGAAAACACACTTGGTGTTAAAATCCGATTTGGACGAGTGTGGATTCTTCGTTTTGGGGATCCACGAGTGAAGATTTTGGATGAAGCTCACAAGACTCGATACTCCATTTATCCAGGTGCCACCAAGATGTATCAAGACATGAAGAAGGATTATTGGTGGCCAGGTATGAAACGTGATGTGGTGGAGTATGTGAGTAAATGCCTTACTTGTCTACAGGTGAAGGCCGAGCATCAAAAGCCGTATGGGAAGATCCAACCTTTGGATATACCGAAATGGAAGTGGGAGCACATCACCATGGATTTCATTACGAAGCTGCCGCGTACTCCGAAGGGTATGATGCTATATGGGTGATTGTTGACCGCTTGACGAAGAGTGCTCACTTCCTACCGATCCGCGAGACATATTCATCTGAGAGGTTGGCTGATCTTTTCATCAAAGAGATTGTAACTCATCACGGTGTGCCGGTGTCTATTGTTTCGGATCGTAACACCCGATTTACATTAAAATTTTGGAAGAAATTCCGCAACGCGATGGGGACGAGGTTAC